>JAOBRD020542708.1:0-16672 GCA_027575215.2 Hydrozoanthus sils | reverse complement strand
AAGGACGTTAAACCGTAGGTCCCGGGTGGCAGACCTCGAAGGGGACCTCGAGTCCTATTGCCTGTTCTCCCGTGACTTCTTGAGTCAAAATGTTATAGTAAACAAAACAAAACAAAACCCAGGTCTTTCTTTTGCTTGCGCGTTTAACATGGCGGCTCGCTTGACTGAAACTTTGCCTCTTCCTAAAAAGCCACTAGAATCAGCCGTACTGGTCTGCTTTTTGCGGCAAAAAAATGCATTCATTTGTGTTCCATTTAAATTCGACTGCATTTTAATTTAAAAACTGAGTAAAACCATCCTGGGTTCTTACATACAGAGTATATTCACCATTTTTACTTCAGGTATACTTTACTTTTTATTTCCACAATACCTAAATATACATATATATGGGTGTTAATTATTTCGCTTCCCGTGTTACATCTAAGTTTCAGGTGAGGGGGGCGGAGTTGTTGCACGGAAAGCTTTCGAGGTCTGAAGAAAATGTGTAATGCAGTTCAAAAAAATAATTTAAACCAAACGCAAATAAAGAGTTTTCACGAGTGAAAATGGGACCCAATCAACGTTTCGAGTTGCACTATCCTGCCAATCAGAATTTGCCACCAAAGAAAGGCTATTCGCGCGGTTTCCTTCACTGCACTCGGATGAAAGACGTTTCATAAAGCGTGGAATCAGTTTCACGGTTTGTTCTCGTAGCAGTTTATAACGATATTCCAGAGGTTCACTAAAATATAAATACTCTAAGCACAACCTCTTGTTTTAAAACAGTTTTTTGAACCAAGAGGAATTGGAAAAATCTTGTATACAAGGTGTTAAGACTTGCTAAACGTCTTAAAATAACTCGCGAACAAGCCATAGTGTACCAAAAATTGAAAAGTAGTTTAAACCACGTTCTTAACTTGATTGCTCAGAACCAGGCACTTTGTACACATTTTGGTTTGAATAGAAGCGACGAGTTTGTTTCTTCGAAAACGCATGTTTTCAGTTGGCAAGTCATGTTTGCAATGGCTCTGCGGTTCACCAAAACAATATCGAAAACGATCTTCGGAGTGACAACCTTCGGTATGGTTTAACAACCAGTGAATCTCAATGAGTTTTTTTGCCATTCATAAAGTTGCATTTGGAAGGTAGTTCGGTGTATCGTCTCCAGCTTCCCCCACAAACACAGCTTTTTACCCAGCGCAAGTTCCAAACGCTCATTGCACTTCGCTCCTGATCGCTACTCTCGTGTAACAGCGACAAACAGTTGCACCTGAAACCGAGAAATAAAAAAAAGAAATAAGCAGCTTTAGCAAAGATTTCAAAGGAAGGGCACTTGATTCTTGTTAAAAGATTAAACTACGCCTTACCTGGGAGTAGATCATTGTCGTTATATTTCTTGGCTATCCGGCCAGGTAGCACAAATATGCCAAAGAAGTCTTCTCTATTCGTGACAGTTGAATAATTGGCTGGCTGGAACTTTTAGCCATCAAAACTCACAAAAAACCGCCGTCTGGTCAGCCTTGTTGGTAAGGCGCCAGTCTGTCGTGCGGGAGGTCCGGGTTCGATTCCCGGTGCCGGACCTTCACTCAGGGTCTTAAAATAACTGAGGAGATGGTGCTGCCTTTGCTCTAACATCTGCAAACGGTTAGACCTTCGCGTCTTCTCGGATAAAAAAGTTCAAACGTAGGCCTAGTCTCTCAATCTCCTATCGAGGGACTTAAAGGAACCCACGACACTTGTCGAAAAAGAGTAGGTTGATCCCGGTGTCGTGGTCCGTCAAGTACTAACTGAGGGCAACTCTTAATGAACATTAATGTAGGCCGTATACAGCGGACCATCTAAGACCCTCAATACCAAAGTCAACTGTAAATAATTGTGAACATTGAGGCTAAGGATACGTTCGTTTAGGCCTATTCCGGAATAGGAATACATGAAATAAAAACTTTGTCCGATTCGTGTGGCTGTTTTTCCTACGAAGTTACCAATAAAACTTTTGTCAGTGCTAAGATTCTTTTGAATTTTGAATTTGAAATAGATATTTCGTCGCTCTGACAATCTAAAAGAAATTTCAGAATTTCATTCTTAATCCGGAATAGTTGGAATAGGCCCAAACGAACGGGCCCCATGTAAAATGCTCCGAAAACGTCTCATTAATATTATTACAAAAACAACTACAGTAAAAAACCACAACTAAGAACCTGACAATTAAAAACCTCAGTGTTAGCCTAAACTTTGGATATAATACTCCCTATAAACTAGAACCTATTTAGCCTAAAAACTAGAAACAGGTTTTCATAAATTTCCTAAAATCATATCAGTCTACCACAGCTGCAGTGCAAGAATACTATTTGAAGGAAAAAGCAGGTTCTCATATATCACTAAATAGATCTGAATGTATGGGTTGATATTCTAAAAACTAATTTTTATTTATTTATTTATTTTTTGGTGAGGGGGATGGGATGGGGTTAAAAAATAGGTCAATAACCATCTTGTTTTGCAGCTGAGTTTTATCTGCCTTTCTCCAGAATTAATATATTAATATTGTCATTAATATTTTCCAAGAATGTATAGGTTCTTACTCGTGGGTTTTTACTGTATGCAACGCATATATATAATCACCAGTTGATCTTTCAGAATAACGTAATCGTCTTCAGTTGTACTGAAGTAAAACTCTTGAGAGCGAAATCAAGTTGATTGAAAGAAAAGTCCAAAAGAAACGAGATTTAAACAACATAAGTGTCCTAAGAATAGAGACAACACTATCGATCTGCGCAGAATAAGTCTCGAAAGTTGAAATATCAAGACAAAAGAAATCGAGTAAAATACATTTTTTATGTGGTTTCCGTAATTCTCTGTTCCCATCCAATCGGATTGCGCAAATTGGATAGTTGAGTCAAATTCTTTCACCTCTCCTGTTTACTTCTTCCGTTCAGCCCTTTGCTTCACGGCAACGGCGTGCAACACGGCTGGATCGCTACTAAGAAAGAGGTCCTTCATTTGAGTTGTATTAAATGCCAGCTTTTAAGACTAGAGAAATGTTTTGCTGTGTAAAAAACCAAAGTAACAATATCACCTTGTGCACTGCTTGAGTTTGCCACGCTGGCTTGAATCCAAGTAGATCTTCCGAATACAATCCAGATTCTGGGCATACTCTCCTGTGGTAACTGGTAAAACCGCTGACGTGAATGGGTGCAGGCCCTGACAGGGATTGGCCGGGTTGATTGATGGACTGGTACCAAAGAGATAAAGAGACGGCTTCGGCTGCCCACTGCTTGATTTTCCTGATATACCTAAAGGGAAACATCACGATGAATGAAGATGGCAAAACGAGTGGTATTCAACGAGTTAGGAACAACACAATAATTAGGAATGAAAACACAACTGGTATAAACACCTTGATTTAAACTAGGACTCTGCATACTCTGCAGAAACAGCTGACTGGGTAGCAGAGGTCCCGCTTCCGCTGAAAACGATTGAAAACATTTATTTCGTTAGTACTGTTTTGTTTTCTTAAACTCCCTATCATGTATCTACAACTTGAGCGAGTCAAGCTTCTTCACAACTTCCGAGTTGGGGTGCAACTGCACATAGTAGATTGGTAAGTTTTAACATACTTAATAGGTTGACTGGTTATGACGAAACCGTTGTTGTAGGTCTTTGTTTGTCGTTTTCTTTTGTTTACCTGTGCTAAAAGGTGCACAAAATACCGCAAGAGGTTTTGAAATGCAAATCAACAAGTAGCCAGTCAAAAAACTCTCACTGACACCTGAAACAAAGAGTGTGCACCTTTACGGTTCGTTCAACGTACAACAAAGGATCTCCAGTATGAGGTTTGCCGGCTTACATAACAGTCTGTTTATTACTATGGTTCAAAACATCAGCACTGTTACATAACGATCCAGTAACCTAGTTACCTGCCACTCTTTCTATCTCCGCCTCTTCAGCAGGATTATTGCGGATAACCCAAATTTTAGTTATCACTTTCAACAGCAGCGCCAGCGATTCACTTTTATCTGCAAAGAGCAAGGCAGAAGCCATGTTGATCTGACAGTTTTAAATACATCATTATAACAACTAACCTAAGAAAAGAAAACATCTAAAACTTGGATTTACTGAGCGATATTTTCTTTTCTCGGGTTAGTTGCTATAAGGAAGCAAAGCACAAGGTCCGTAAAAGTCAAGAAAGTCTGCAGACATATTAGGGGGGAAGTGGGTGGGGTGAAGGTGACTTGGAGGAAATGTTAATACTGGTTCACCATTGCTTGAGTTAAAGATACTTGGAACGGAGGAGGAATGATGACCATAAGAAACGTTGTACGAACTCACCGGCTGCTGGAGTTATTGTTGGCAGTAGAGAGGATGACAGTTGACCCCAAGCACGGATTAGTTCCAGTATTTCTCTCAACATACCAAGAGTCTCCTTGTCTCTCGTGATGCTCACCTAGAGAGTATTCATAGAGAAACAGCTTGATAGTCTAATAAAAGGAAATATCGCTAATCAGTTGTACTAAGAAGTAGCCGGAGAGCTTTGTCGTCGTCTTAACGATCACACAGGTCGACGAATTACTTGGTAAAAATGGAAGATGAGCTTTGCGAGTTGATTTTTGCTTCCTTGAGTCCTGCATCAATTTTGCTTGTCGTGTCTGCTGATTAACGGCTGGTTTTTCTTCTACGGCTTCCGAATCTTAATCAATGCTTACCCGAAACAGAACCGAAGCCGTTTCGTCAATGCGAATTGTGTGTTGACTTGTTACTTTAAGATGTTTTGACAAGTTTGATAGAGTATTTAGACAGAGAGACCATGACTACACGGAAAACCATTTTATTGAATCAAAACGAAGACACAATAAAAAAATGTAAAGTTCTACAAGACAATTTACCAATTAACCGTCTGCACATAAATTTCCCAAGGGGGAAGGTCTAACTGACAAATAAACCACCAAAATGGGAGGGCTTCGTTGACAAATAACTCCCGTCTGGGAGAGGGTGATATTGACAAACGACTCACCCCCGGAGAGGTCTCCTTGCCATAGTTAGTCGTGAACACCAGAACAATAAACATGCAGAAATCCGCGGTCCATTGGATCAGCGGTTGCAGTGACATGATCGTGGCTGAAAACAAAAATTACATTTCTCAAAAGCAATAATCATTCGGCTTTGATACTAACTGTTAAATTCATCACTAGGGGACGGACAAGTCATCCAGACGAACAAGACGATTCTGGACGAACAAGTCGTCTGAATTTGTCAGTCTTATTGTTCGTCGTTTCAGCCGATTTTTCGTGGAAGACTTCTTCGTCTAGCCAAACAAATCGACTAAACGCTGTCTTAAACTCACATCTATCGAGTAAACAGTCCAACAAGTTGTCCGTATATCAAGGAAATCTGGAATAATCGGTACACATTACAAGGTCCTTTGCACTAACATTTGTTAAACATTTGTTTGTACGTCAGTGGTACGCCGGTGTGACGTGAATTTATGATGGTCAAAACAAGACGATTTGTTCGTCTCGCTTTTACAGTAAACAAAAAAATCGGCAGACGACTTGTTCGTCCTCCAATGTGAAAGCAGCATCATTAGTTACGCTATTTCCAACGAAAAAAAACCGACGTGGCTTTCTTTTATATTATATTCAGTTCACGAGAGGATGCAGTTTCGTATAGCACACAAAGACTATTCCAAGGTAGATGGCTTCTTTGTGTTCCTGAGTAATCTCGGCTGGTTGTACCATTTGCGAAAAAGATGTAGGAAATGTGTTCCATTTATTTTTCAATTGTAAATTAAATGAAAGACTTCTGGAATAATTTTTGCTCATGGTGGAACTCAGCCATAATGTAATGTATTAGTTAAATTTGCAAAGACAAAGTGCTAGGATTCGATCTTCATGATTTGTATGCACAGTTCTTTGTACAGCGCTGTCGTGTTCAAAAAGCCCAGTCGCCCTTCCCTGTTTTTTTTTTCTGCATTATTTAACGCAGTAACATGTAGAGCACCATGGCTCATCTCTGTCTGGAAAAATGATTTCTTCAAACACAAAATGGTACCCATTGAAGGACAACTTGGCTTCCTCTTTTTCGTTTTGTTCGTGGGCAGTGCTTTACTTTTTTATATTATGTGTTGTCGTCACTTTTTATTTTCGATTAATACATTCCGTTTACTCTGGCTAACAGCTGTACAGTGCAATAGTGATAGAAAAATGAATAAAGAATTAACAACAATCTAAACCGGTTTGACAAACGAAATAACTTGAAGCAACTCTAAATCTTTTGTTGTGTCCCTTACCGGAATCTTCAGATAACTCTTTTGAGTCTGGTTGGCTTTGACCGCCTTTATCGGCGTCACTTTCAGGCATACGCAAAGTAACTACTGAGAATCGAGAAAAGTAAAAGATAATTAGAAAAAACATAGCTGTCACTTGTCTGACTAGTTTAGCTGTTTAGTTATTTCAGACACTCAGTATCCTCTCCTATGTTACTCTTCTATGTAATATAATATATTGTAGGAGGCAGTGTGGCTCAGTGGTGAAGGTGCAGGATTTGTATGCGGTTGTCCCGGCTTCAAATTCTACTCTGACCACTTACCGGATTTGGCTTGGGTGATGCCAGAGCCAAATCCACCACGCTTGTAAATAACCAACTGGTCTGCCTCCAACTAGTTGGGTTTCTTAACTGTAGTCGTATTTGTTCGGAATTTTAACCTACTATTGTAAACGCATTGTGGCCTTGCAAAATGCGTATTAAAACGGTTATTATTATGGGCAGTATAACGTCAGGATGCCTCCTTAAATCAAAATTGACAAGGCGCAGTTGCGTAGCTTGTTAATTCTATAGCCTAAAACAAAATATCTGGTAAATGAATAAATACTGCTATTATATAAGAAACTAAAAACAAGAACAGTTTTTGGGTCGAGATTTTGGCCAGTTCATAGGCCCTACGCAGTCAGAACTTTGAAACTCCGTGCTATGTTAAGTGCTCTTGAGATCACTGACTTTTGTATTTCTAGCAAGATCTTATCTGCTCTTGCACCTACAAGCTCTTTAATACTATCTAAAGTCTCTTTTGACACTCCTCCAAGCACGTCGATGATGATGCTGTGCTGGATGATTTCATAGTTGGGGTACTGTTGATGCATTTCCCATCTGAGTGGCGCGTACTTTTATCTTTTTTCCTCTTTCTTCTGTCTTCTGTTTGCTATCAATGGCAGCTCATTTCAAGGAGTAGCACTTTCTTCTCCTGCTTGTCCACGACTCTTGCATCGATCCGGTTTGCTCTTACTTCCGTCTTCTCTGCATACACAGGCACATCCCATAGGGCGCTTGCTCGATCATTCTTGTACTCTGGCTTTGGTGTTACTGGCGAGCACCAAGAAGGCGCACTTTCTATTAAGTCCATGTCGCAGAGAAACTCAAAGAATAGAATTTTGAGAGCTGAGTCGTGTCTGGCCATATACTTGCTCTGCGCTAGCGCACCACATCCACTCAAAACATGAGGGACGTTCTCTGCAGCTTTTCTGCACATCCGACAGTTGACGTCTGTGTTGTTTCTTGTATTTGTCTTGTACTGTTGGTAAATCTTGGTGGGGAGAAACTGTTGGTAGAGTTAGTAGACTCCAGCCACTGTGTGCAAGGGCGCATTTTTCCAGCGGTGCCAACTTTCCTTGCCATTTCTGATGGCGTACCTCTTGAGTTCTGCTTTCTTCTTCCTTGATCTTCATTCCAGATCCGAATTTCTCTCCAGGTATCTCTTCTTCCTCGGTGTGAGCAGTTGAACACGGGTGGCTTAGGGTGAGATGAATTCCTCTTCCCACAGCAGATCTTTCTGCATCTTTCTTCAAAGATCATCTTCCGATTCTTTCACACTTTTCCTCGAACTCTCGCACCATGCGCATAGTTGGGTCTTCACTTGCGTACAGCTTAATTGCAGTCTTCACCTTGATAGCCTTGTAAGTTGACTCTAGTGACTTGAGACCTCTTCCCCCGTGCTTTCTGGATAGGTAGAGTAAATCCGTTGTTCCCAAGGGGTGGTAACCGCCATTCTCTTTTAGGATCTTGCGACTCTCGCGGTCTAATTGCTGAAGCTCCACAATGGGCCAGCTCAAGGTCGACATGGGGTACGTTAGAACCGGTAGCGCATACTACGACTGATTGATGCCACGACTTTATGGTAATCCAACAGTGGACTCGACAAGATTACAGTGAACCTTTGAAGGAAAACCTTTGACGTGCTCCATAGGACCAGAGAGTCCTCTTGTTTGGAATTTTCAAGCACTCCTAAGAACTTGTAGTTCTCTCCTTCCTTTAGACTTTCTACGATTTGAGACTTCTCGACGCACGCATCATTAGGGCAGATCTCCAAGGCTCCTCTCTTTGTGTGGGCAACAGCGCACTTCTTCTCATTGAATTCCAACCCTACGTCTGCCATAGCTTCCTTGGTTGTCTTTAGGACTCTGTCGAGTTTGGTACCCGATGCCGCGTAGATCTTCATATCATCAATATACAGGAGATGGATGAATTTCCCGTTTATGGGAAAATCTTATACCCTTCAGAGGCCTTCAGCTTCCACAATATAGGATTGCGACACAGTGTGAAGAGCCTTGGGCACACAGGGCGTCACCCTGCGGAAGTCCTTTGTTAAAATGGATGACATCAGACGTTTCCAATCCTTGACTTGTTCTAACTGTTGTCTTCGTGTTCCAGCTCTGACATAGCCTCTTTATCGCATTACACAACCATGATGGAAATTTGTATAGTGACATCTCTTGCAACCATTGTGATTCATACTGCTAAATGCTTTCCTTACATTGATCCAGGCCATGCTCATGTTCTTCCTGCTGTTTCTGCTGTCCCGACAGACCATTCTGTCGACCAGTAGATTGTCTGTTCTCCCGCTGCACTTCGACTTTGCTCCCCTTTGTTCTCCTTCTAGTAGATCGTGCTCCTCCAGGTGTTTGTCTAATGGAGAAAGCAGGCATGAGGTGAACCACTTATACTGATTGTTGAGGCATGTAATAGGCCGTTGGTTCTGGCTAGAGAACTCAAGTGACTTCAGTAGTAACGGGGTTTCCCTCCTGTGAACCATTTTGGGTATTCCTCATCTACCGCAGCAGCCTGGAAACTAGCTGCAATCCCTTTATGTAGTGGCTCAGCCCTTTTCCACCAGTAGTTCACAGTGTGATCTGGTCCGGGGGCGCTCCAGTTGTGCTTCCGTTTGATGACATAAGCGCACTTGACTGAGTCAAGCTTAAACGTCTCTTGTCGGGGGACTGGGACAAGTTCGCTAAATGCGTGCCGTATATATTCTAGCCACGCAGCATTAGAGTTGGTGGTATTACTGGGCTGCCCCCAGAGATCATTCCAGTAGCTACAAGTTTCTGTGAGGTTCTCGAAAATTCCCCGCTGTTCTTCACTCCCCTCCCCAGTTGGCTTCGTGTAGCTTGGTTTGTTGTTTTCTGGATCGCTTTTTACGATCTCATTGAAGCGATCATAGTCACTGCTCGGGTCTATGTGAAATTTGTTGTTCAATGATCTTGTTTCCTCCTGTTTCTGCTTCCGAATGAATCCTCTCTTCATTTTCCTGAGTTCTGAATTTTTCCGTTCGATGTAGGCCACTAGATTTGCCGCTGACACTTTACCGCATTCTCTCTCCAATATCGCTCTGTTCCTCTTCCCTCTTCCCTATCCAGCTCCGCGTTTGCTATAGAAATTATTTTCCTTAATTCAGTAGCTTGTGCAACGAAGGCTTCTTTCATCTTTTCACTAGTTGTTTTCCTTTTTTCTGATCCTTGATTTCGCTTTCTCTTTTCCAACCTTTGTTTAACAAAAAGCCGCAATGACCGAATACAGAATACAATTGGCCAGCCAATACCCAAAGGGATTTGTGGCTGGGTCGATGGAATGTTCTGCTTCACGCCTCATCAGTGCATCAATAGCGGCGTTGATGTTATTTAGGCCGTCTGGGTGGGCCTTTGTTTGATGGTCGTGTCGATGTTTCTGTGTTCGAAATCGCCAGTAATTGGGCTAATTGAGGAGAAAATTGTTGTTGCACCTTCCAAGATCTCGCGTGCATAAGGGTTAAGGTCCATTTGCATTAAACCAGGACTCTTGGGATCTTCTGATTCTGCATTCGTATGCAAATTCTCGGCAGTGCTTTGTTCGGCCTCAAAATTCGCCTCTTTATGCAAATTCTCGGCTATGCTTTGTTCGGCTTCAAAGTTTGACTCTTGTTGTTCGGTTAATAAAATTTCTCTCTCCCCATGTTTCTCTACTTGGCGCTCCTTGCCCCCACCATTCCTTAAAATCATCTCTTGTACATTCCCAAATGTTTTTTCCAATCTCGACGCCTGATCCCTGAGATTCTGACTTGATAGTCCCAGATCTGATCGTTCCAAAGCTCACTCATTATAACCATGTAACCTTTCTTCCTTCCATTTTCATATCTCGGTGGGTTTTGCGATGCGACCATATTCTTAGCTTTAACTTTGCACTCCAAGAGATCCCTGTTCATCTGTGTAGTCCATTTCAGGCGGGCGGTCTGCCTTGAACTTCGCCAAGTTCTTGAAGTTGACTGGTTTTCGGCCATGTTTCCAAATTACCGACATAAGCAAATCGAGTTAAAAGGCTTGCTTTAGACACTCTAGAATCTTAACCAACGTTCCAAGCTTGGCTTGCTGTTCGAGAGTAAATGAATTTTCACTGAATCTTTCGGAGAAACTCAAAACACGTCCTCTCTACTTCGCCACCACATTATTATTATTATTATTATCATTATTATTATTATTATTATTATCATTATTATTATTATTGTAATCTTTATACTGAAATGTAAATGTATTTGTTTGTATGGATGCTACAAATAAAGTTGTTGTTGTTGTTCGTACAATCAAGACATCCAGAAATCTAACTGTTTATGCAGAGACGTTATCATTGAGTTACGTGGAACTACGTGTAAGGTTAAGCTGGATGGATGGTGATGCTATTATATTTTTAACACACATACAACAACTTTAAGTTTCTTAACAGACATGTTTTGGCAGTAGCATTTGCCTTCGTCAGTGCTTTAATGAATTTGTTAATGGTATTGTATATATAGGAAGAATAATGACAATATTATGCTATTATACATTGATGGATGCTAGGTGGTTCTGGGGCGACTCTTTAATATATTCACTTTCAATTATCAACCTACGATCACTCGATAAGGATGATTGGTTCAAAAGTTACTGGAAAGTTTGTCCTAATGGCGCAAACCACTAGTCTCAAGTCAGAATTATATTTCCTGGAAACTCATGAACTTAACTAAAACCATTACAAGCTTGCTTCATTTCTCAGAAAGAACTTGTTCTCAGTAAGCGAAGTCTAAAATCTCAAATAAACTCTTCAACAAATCAGGTTCTCAAAATAGTAAATTATACCATGGAACGTTACAGTTATATCATGGATTTACCAAATTGATAGCTCACGTGAGATCTGGCCGTTGCAAAGAAACCTTACTTCTTTTCTAAGCATGGATTTTGGTATCAAAGAGAACACTGAAAATGGAAGGTAAAGAGTTGCACTCACAATGAAAAGCTGCTTTTATCGCCACGAGAAGCTGCCTGGAATAGCAATCCATTGCCTGCCCAACGCCATCTTTGATACACCTGAAAGACATCAGAGTTTTAACCCTATCGGTCCCAGTTGTATTGATTATTATAAATTCTCCCAACTAGAAACCCGCACTTTTCATGGAAAAATTTGGAAGAAAATAACTTTTCCTCTTCGGTAATTTGCTTTGTTTGATCAACTCTCATTTTCTAACTACCAAACGCCTTATATTTATAGGTTACATAAGGAGACGTTAGATAATGATATCTGACTGGGAGGCTAAAGACTAAAGTGGTAATATAACTCATTGGTAAAACAAGAAAACCACAAAAATATTTACCGACAATTAGAGTCAGTACACGTTCTCGTCTACAATACGTTATAAAAAAAATAAAACTTTCGAAGGTTTTATTCGACTTTTAAGTTACGGACGCTTTCTCTCATTTCGAGCCATTTTTTAACGTTATGTAGTTCATGAAATTTTGAAAACGTTTTTTTTTTGTCACATTTACGTGTTTCAGCGTCTTTCTCTCGTGCTCATCAACATGTTGTTTGAATACATACCTGAAAAGGCTTGCTTTTATAGCCATGTATCTCGAATCCATAAATTGACGTTGTGATGGTGTTCGGTGTGCGAAATCCTCAGACAAGTGTTTCAGCGCAAACTCTATCGTTTCTATGATACATGTTATTTCTTTATTAGATAATGATAGCATGATCAGATAAACACCATACAAAATATATAAATGCAAGCCTTGAGATACTTTGGGAAAAGGACCAAGAATTCAACTCATATGTATCAGACTACGTGCCAGTCAAAAATCATCTTAAAGGAGTCATACAGCAAAAAAAAATAAGTATATTTTCAAAGCAAGATTCAGGTTCTCTTTGATGCACTATTTAAAAAACAGGAAAACAAATGTGCAGTAAAAGATTAAAATACTTTTAACTGACTTAAACGTTAAAAATCAGCTAACTAACCTACAGGACAGCCTTGGTACAAAGCCATTAATACATCCCACCACTCCCATCCTGTCACCAAGCAGTACTCGAGCAGATCCACCAAGCCTTGTTTTACCTTTGTAGGAAGACTCAGGCAGACAGTTCCTTCTAAAATTGAAGCACATACCAAAAAATTGAAACAAAAATGGACGCACATCAACTTGTAAAAGTCTGTTGAAATTCCTATGGCATTCCACCTTTACCTTGAACATGATGAAACTTGAAGATACTTAAATCGCCGGATGACGTCACAACAGCCAAGCAACAGCAACATGGAGAGAAAGTCATGTGACTAACGGAACCGACGTCATAACTCGTGAATGGGACACCGCTGGCTAGAGTAGAAGAAACCAACAAAACTTAACGTCAAACATTCCCTTTTCATGTGCTGCTTTAAAAACCTTAGTTTTTGGATCTAGTAGATGTAACATCCACATTTTGTGCTAATTATTCTTTTTTTACACATCCTATTCTGTCAATGGTACTAACTTTCACTCTTGGATATTGTTTTGTGTTTGGAATGACATAGTAAGGTGTGATGAAGTCGAACACTTTTTGTCTCGTGGAGATTCTGCGGTGCTACAAATCTGCTTTGGTTCGCCTTTCATCACAATGAGAAGTTCTTCCAACTCTTACAAGATTCCTCCAGGAATGGACGATTAAATACCAATCTGAACTTCAAGATACCCTTAAGAACTGCTTCATTGTACGGTCAACTCATGAACCTCGAAGTTTTACATCCCCAGAATTTAGTTATTAGACTAATATTAGCTATTATTTCGGCTAACTTCCAATCATTATTTTTTGCAATTGCTTCCTTTATCATCGGGACGATTTTGCAGTTAGAAGTGAGATCATCCACAATATCAAGCAGAGTACTGTAGACAAAAATCTTTATGACCTCTGCCCTTGCTCCGTCCTTACCAGGTTTGACAGCTATCACTGAAAAAGGTCTATAACAGCCCCATAACAAGTATCATAAAAAAGGTACCGAACTGAAAAGAGGCTGCTTTGTTTCCTAATCATTGGGACAGGCGTTTAGTCATATGGCGCTGAATCATCCAAAACGTACAGAAAAACTTTCAAGACTGAGGTCACATTAGTTGTACGCAGTCCACAATTTTCTTCCTGATTTTACTTGTAAGCTCGCTATAATGTTTTGTGCTCTTTTCTCTTAAACTATTGATGATTACCTTTTCGGTTGTTGGTAGACTTTGTGTAACAATTTGCCAAGGACTTCAAGTTTCGCCTACAACAAAAGAAAGAAAATATGTTACCAAATTTCATTGGGTTGAGTTCTTACTTCACATTTTGTGCTTTCCAAAAAAAAAAAGACAGCAACTTTCACCGGATGTTTCCACGAGGGGCTGAAATCTGGAGCATTTAATTGCATAAGTGGTATAATGCCGATCCTCCACAACCTTAAGGTGATTATTCAAGTGCCGAGCGCACCTATGACATTGAAAGCTCTATACTCAAAACCTGACGATGAAAACTTTGAATTCGGCATAGATTTTAGATTTCTCGAACTCTTTCTTAACAACGTGGTCTCCCAGGATGGCAACGTCAACAATATAATATTTTCGATTAACCTTATCACTATATATATCATTATTGTTAATAGTTTTATCATCATCATCATTATTAACTTCTTAAAAGTCAAGGATGGTCAACATCGTCCAAATTCTCAACTTCTAACTTGAAGACCGACTGAATCTACCTTTAACTTAGAAGAGCAAAAAGAAAGACGTCTAAAAGTCATGCGACTAATTAAAAAGTTGAATTCATAGTCTGTGCAGAAGAAGAGCCTGGCACTTTATCAAAGTTTGTTAAAAACCTGTCTTCTCTTTAACAAACAAACTGCATACTTAGGTAAGAAAGAGTTTGTCACTCACGTGCCGATGATGTCAATCTTGTCATCATCATAGCTAACAACAAGTCCAGCCAATGGGTAAGTAAGACCCGGAACGTTGTGTACATCAACTGTTGGTGAAGGCAGTTTTGCAAGGGCAATGTTTGTCGCGTTACCACCGTTCACATATGTCATAGCAATCGCCCATCTCTACAGAGACATAACAACTTTCAATTATTTTCTGCCGTAATATTTTGAGCCTTAACTCTATGGGCCCATCCACACTACACGGATTCGTTCGAATCCGTATACTTTTTGATACGTTTAGGCCTTCCGTCCACACTAACACGCGGATCGGATCCACCGAATCTGTATAAGTTTGGAAATGCTCTCGAAAGTGAATAAAAACGAATCCGTATATCTTTCGTGCTGGTATGGACGGTCGGATGCGGATAAAAATGGATCGATGACGTCAACTGTACCATGTGGTTGAATAACAGGCTCTCGCGCCAAATTCAAAAATCAAAACAAACATGGCGGAACAAAATATGCTTCTATTTTTAATCGCTTGTTTGGAGTTAAATCTCGCCCTTTTCAATCTTTTATTGGTCTCCCTTAGAAGGAGAACGATTTTATGCGGGATATAGCTTTTTATAAGACCTCATATCGACGATTTGGCTTGAACACACGGCTAGCAAGGGCGAGAAAGATGTTGGATTTGGCCAGGAAGCTCAAGCACGTGGTGGGACAATTTTGTTTCACAATCTGTCGCCCTCGCAGTGGATTCGCGACGTGTTAGTGTGGACGGTCGGAAACGCTATGAAAACGGTAGTGTGGACGCGGATCAATTGATGCGTTTCAGCAAAAGGACGGGCCCTATGGCACGTGCTTCAAACCTGTTCTGTCATCGGTGGTTTGGAAATTGTCAATCGCATGTTGTCACGCCCATTCACGGCATTCACAGAGAAGAGGCAATTACCTTCAACGAACTGCAACAACGTGGGAAAAATATCAAACATGTTTGATCCATGTAACTGTTGTTGCATGAGCTGGAAATTGCGTCGCAGTCCTATTGTACACTGCAATCACGGGAGCGATATAATGTAATTTTGACTGCTTGCGTCGAAAATGCTATTGAAAAGGTTTGTGACAGGCTTGACACAAACTTTGTACATTAAGAGTTATTCTAATTGTTACACTTTTATGAAATTATGGTTTAACTCACATATGACATTTGAGGCATGCTTTGGATGGGAGGACGCAGAATTTTGTCATGGAACCTAACAGCTTCTTTCTTCAGCTCCCATCGCCGTATGCAACAACCAAACGGACCTGCAGACAAAACACAGTAGTTAAGTAAATAAAATATATATTTCAAAAAAAGAGTGAATAAGTGTTAGGAAACAAACTTTATGCAACTTGAAGAATGGGAAAAATGCAAGTCTAGGTGGAATTCTGTTAAAAACGAGGGAAAAGCTTGCTTGCATTTGTTTAATTATCTTAAAACTAAATGTTACATGTGATTGTGAATGTGAATCAAGAACGTTTATTTAGTTCTCAAGTAGAAGTACCTGAAGTACAAACCAAAACCGCTTCTCCACAAGTCTTAGAAACAAACTGAATGCTTTCCACTTCATACTCTGGGACTGCAAGGAAAGACAATGCATAACATTAACATCTATGCTAGACTTTCCCAACCAGAAACCATACTTTTGATGCTACCGGTTTAGCAGAATTTTTTTTTCTTCTTCAATATGTCTTGATCAGTTCTCAATGTCACCTTGCATAACATTAACATCCATACTCAACGATGTCTCTTTACTAGTTCTACGATAATTACAATCAGTGCTACCTGTTTTCGATGACAAAAATATGGCGAATATTACATAAGTATTTAGGTGAAGTAAAAAGTAAAGTGATGCATTTATATAGCGCCTTTTTCATATAGATATGCGCTTTACAATGATCAGTTTTGCCCCAAGCGGACCGGAAACAAATATAGGTGCAAAAGGCAGCCACTTCAAATCGGTCCATGTAAGCTGGTACTAACTTTACCAACCCCAGAAGGATGGAAGGCTGAGTGGCCTTTAGCAGGAAAGAAGGTCGTCCAAATATTCAAAACCGGGGACCTCAAGATTTGGAAGCAGAGATCTTACCACTGTGCCAACCCCTCTGCTATATATATATATAAAATATTCAAAACCGGGGACCTCAAGATTTGGAAGCAGAGATCTTACCACTGTGCCAACCCCTCTG
>JAOBRD020542598.1:0-16673 GCA_027575215.2 Hydrozoanthus sils | reverse complement strand
AGAAATACTTGACATGTAGTGAATACCTCGAAATTGTGAACAATTTTTCCAGCTCCCTAGAGCCCTTTAATATCGAGGCTTCACTGTACCCCCACTGAGCCAGTGCAGCTTATCAGGCCAGCATCCACTGAGGAATATGTACAGTACAGCGAGATAAAGATAACAAGGGTGTAGCACAAAGTTCTTTGAATCAACTTCTTATTTAAAAGCTCACTGATCCACTAATGTACAAAATTTTTAACACCAAGTCCAGCTGCTAGCCCAGTTTACCCTTTAAGTTCAATCTCTCTTCTACTAACCTTTTCTGTTGTACATCAAACAGGGTGACAGATTCCTGGTCTCGCAACAAAAGGCTGCCAGTTCCAGCATAGAAGATCATGTCACATGCTGGTGTCTGGACCTTCTTTGTCACTTCATTCTTAAGATTCTTGATAAGTAGCTGAGAGTAAGGAAAATCTGTTAGTTACTCGTGTATCCAATACAATAAAATAATAACAGCTATGGACTTTGTGTAAGGACCTGTAACTGACAGCTGATAACTTCAATAGTTACTTTGCTATACATCCACTAATCTTTTGACTTCCAATTGCTTCCATAAAAACATCAAATGCTGAACTCTGAAGTTAAATACTTCTGCCTTGCAAACTAATTCTTTGCATTGGAGCATTAATTAATGCTCAATTCAAGCCAAAACCCT
Source organism: Hydrozoanthus sils (assembly GCA_027575215.2). NCBI lineage: Eukaryota > Metazoa > Cnidaria > Anthozoa > Zoantharia > Hydrozoanthidae > Hydrozoanthus > Hydrozoanthus sils. The sequence goes on along the minus strand of JAOBRD020542598.1, from coordinate 15,976 downwards.
TCAACAGACCTAAAATAATTTCTCCATTGTGTTGCAGTATTAACATACGGTTTGGGAAAAGGTTACAATATATATTAAAAGACTGAAAAGCTTAAAGTTTTGGATTCAATATAAGAATGTTTTCAACGCGTTTTCATATTTTAAACTCCAAAACTTTATACATTTCAGCCTTTAATAAATATGTTGCAGTACTAAACCACAAACATTTATCAAACAAAAAAATACATAATTATAATTAACAGGATAAAATTAATCAGACTGTATAAACATAGTTAAAACATCAAAAGTCCTACATTGTGTGATCTGTCCAACACTGCAAACCGATTTCTAGCTACCCAAACAGCTGTTAATCCTGATGCTCTCTTTCCTTCAGAAACTGGAACAAAAAAGAGATTCATAAGCAATACTGAAAAAGTTATAAACATTAAACCTCGTTACTTTATTAAATTCTTCTTATTCTTTTAATTAATACCATTACTAGTTAGTAGTTATCTAACAAAAGTATACTTCACAAAAAAGATCAACTCAGTTACAGCATGATCTTAATCTAATACTGGCAGTCACAACAGAGTATAAAGAGATTTTATATTTCAAACAAGGTGGTAATTAAAGCAAGCTATTGATCCAGCTCTTATCATATAAATTAAAACTGTGATAAAATTTTGGGAAATTGTTTCATAAGAAACAAAATAAAAGCTTGCTTAAGACTCTTAACACTGTAAGTTGAAAATAAACTAGTGTCTTGAGCCAGAAAATTTTGAAAGCATAAACTTGGCACTGTATGTACTTCCTTTGAAATACTTCTGTCACTAACCAATAACATTTTTAACTGCTTGTTTAAAATTGGTTTAAACCTAGTTCAGAACTGTTTCACATTTTAACTTTGCATTTTTTTATGGCTAAGCAAAACATAAGTTTTTCTACACAAATTTATTGTTGCAAGAACATACCATCTGGATTACTGCTATCAATCTGTTTTGGAATGGCATGGAGATCATAAACACTGTTCTCTGGATTGCTGGCATTCTGAAACGAAATGTTACAACACTTCATTATCCCTTTCAATTCCAGTTGTATTGGTAAATTCAGCCAACTAGACCCCATACTTTTCATTGAACAAACTTGGGAGAATTTTGATTTTCATTCTTCAATAGTTTTCTTTGTTTGATCAATTCTCATTTTCTCATTACCAAATGTCTTATTTTGTGTGTTATGTAAGGAGAAGTTGGATGTTGATAGCTAAGTTAATTTGTATGCAAAAAACAAGGCCTTCTTCTACTTGGCATTAGCAAATTTTGACACTTTTTGTACGTTTTGATATTAAGTAATTATTAGCCCTTATCCTGCCTAAACTTATAAGTAACTAAATAAAGTCTAAAAAAAATAACAAACTTCAGAGTTTGTTGAAACACTAGATACTTTCAGAATATAATTGTAAAGACAAACAAAATGAATGGTCATTTCATAGGCTTTTGAGCAGTGGTTTTAAAGTTAGGACATTTTTAGTTTATATGAAAACTGTGTTAAGGAAATCATAATGTTCAGAGATGCTGTAGAGCTGCAAACTGGTGATTGTATATTAGCAAACTTTGCAACTTTCTCTTATTTAAGACTTAGGATTTAAGCTACAATAAAATAAGCTTTAAAAACTCAATAGTTACAGGAACTACGTGCAACAGTCACAATCAAACTTTGAAATTAAATCACTCTGGTCTAGGTCACCTAAATATGTAGCTTTGTCCAATAAAACAAAAACCATAAATGCAGGTTGAAAAATAAGAGCCATTAAGGAATGCACATTTATCTCATAAGAAGCTAGCTCCTCACAAAGTGACAAGATTTAATACACTCCTCTAATCATTAATTTTTTAAGAACATATTTACATATTCTTTGCACCTTTTTTGTTTGATTTGAGTGCAGTCTAGAACTTGAGAGACACATGGCCAGCCACACGTATGGACAATCATAATTATTATCATAAATTCTACAGTGCTGCTATTTTTTCCAAGTGCTTAGAACTCCCATGCTCTCCCAACTTCCTGCATGCATACATAAAATACAATATTGGATGCATTCTAACCATGAACTGTTTCTTAATTAATAAAGTTTATGATACATGTACTTCAACAACAACAACGAAAAAACTTACTGTGCATAGCAGAATACAGTTCTCGGCAGGGTTGAATGACAAACTATACACTGGAGCACGGGACGAGTTCCTGAAAGCACAAAGGTTTAAATTACACTACGTCTAGGTATATTTTCAATACCTACATTGCTAGCTTTTTGAACCAGAACTGATGTCACACCTCAGTACCAACTAATAACTAAAGGTGAATAATTGAATCTTTTGACTTCAAGCTAATCTTACAGTAAATCTGGTAATATAAGCTGTTGTGGTAAAGTAGTTAAAATTTATTTCTGTTACATTTGTTTCTCCATACGGAAAATGTCAAAACCCAGAATAATATTATTTTCAGTGGACATTTTTACAAAACAATTTGCCTTCAGTATAATCACTTTTGTGAGTGTAATTTTTCTAAGCTTCAAGCACAAATATTATAAATGATATATATAAATAGAAAGATCAATTAGTGAATCTCAAAGTTCTACATTTTTTTCTTACCTTCTAAACTGCATGGCTGGAATATCCTTGGATGTACCAAACTCATACATCCTGAGGTACTTGTCCTTCACATAGTATAGGGTGTTACCATGAACTGCATAAGCAGGTCTTTCACGCTCCAGCTTGAAAACAATCATGCCACTATCATGACCTATCAAAGGGATTAAATAGTTCAGTTTAATCATTAGTATCTGAACCATTAAGAATGTTCCACAATAACACCCACAGAGTACACTTAAACTGTACTAGCTGCATCTGCCAACTGCCTCATGTACCAAGGTGTAAACCTTTCTTTTCTTGTAAAACAGCGTTTTGGCTTGTGATACTTATCTTATATGCAACTTTGATTCTCTTTGCAATCAAAACAAAACAATGTCAAAACTCTAAAGAAAACAAATCTACACGTAGCTGTGGAATTTTAAGGCTACCTAATACATTTATTTATTGATTTATTTATTTACATTATTTAAATAGAAATTCCATTCAGCATAGCTGGTTTAAATGGAGATCTGTGCAAAATATTATGAACAAAATATAAATTAACACTTACTCACTATAAACTATAAATTGTCACTTACTCTGTATCTCAAACTTATTTGGAATTCATGGAATGTTTTTTAAAAAATACATACCTGCAGCAAACAAGTTCAGTGTTGGATGGGCTGTCATTACCCAGAATCGATCATGCTCTCTTCTGAAAGTTTGAACACCAGTCCTGATGACAAAACAATATAAAACGAATAATTGTTGCAAGGAAAACATTTGAGCAAGCTTTTCCCACACAATCTTTGAGTTAAGTTAATTTGAAAGTAAAAAAATAGGAAGTGGTAACTTAGATACAATTTTGATGTTAATTTATACCAGTTGTCTAATCTTTAGAAACAAATTAATAAATAAAAAAAAAATTCCAAATAAAATATTAAACAAACAAAAAAAATAATATAAAAAGAAAGAAAGATCTATATAAATTATATATTTAAATTATATTAGGCTTTTCTTTAGAAACACAAAATCAAGACAAATTTGGCTAAAATGATGAATGTCGGTGTGTCAAAGTTCTATTAATCAACAATACTGGGAGTGTAAGACTTTGTACCTTTTGGACATATCCCAAACTCTAATGCTTTTATCCTCGGAGTTGCCTTAAGATAAAAAGGGAAACTTAGTTAGTATGTACATTGCAAGTTATTGATTTGGTACTGCAGAAAAACTGGTATTAGCATGAAAAAAAAAATTAGTCCAAATATTAGGCTAGCTCAAATCCATTGAAAACTTAGTGAACTTACAAACAAACCTTTTAAATGCAAAGCAACAAAAACTACAGTGCAAAATGTATTCTTGTGCTTTGTAAAATGGTAAATTGTGTCAATGTTAGTGATTGACGTTTCATTAACCTGTGCAGAAGTCATCTTCAGAGTCAACTTTGTCTCCATTGAAGGAGCATTAATGAAATTTTTCTTCACATTACCTGCAATTCATTAATTTAGCCTACAATGTACCGTAATTGTTCTAATTTAAGTGCCAGAAAAAAAAATATTTTCAGATTTTACTGGCTCTTAAATTAGGGTACAAAGAAAATTATCTTATCCTTTTGGCGATTAAATTAGAGGGGTGCTTAATAATTGGAGGAAAAATGAAAATGTTTTAAAAAGAAGTAATTTGTGCGGCTCAAGAGACATTTGCCTAATTATTGCAAAAGAGGTTGTTTTGCCGACTTTCCCGATGAATTAAGAACACAAGAATGAAAACAAAATCATAATTTTTTTCATTTTTACAATATCCAAACTGACATGCAACTGTCATTAAAAAATTATGTGATAGTACTTAATCGTCAATGTTTGAATACCATCTGAGTTCAAGATTTTACTTTTGCTTTAACAAAACTTCTGGTGTAGCTGTTCGTTTTGGAATTTCAAAACAAGAATCCGGAAGGTAAACCTGAGATTGCCTACGGTTATCATAAGTTTCCAGTTGAAAGTAAACTTTACGGACATAATTCGATTAAAACTACCAAAAGCAAAGCGATTACAAATTTCCTCTAAAGACTTGGTGCCAGAAAAAATTAATTATTTTTTCATATGGCGCTAAAAATAGGGCAAAGCATAAAATTATTCAGTTGGTTGGCGCTCTAATTGGAGGGGCACTTATATTAGAACAATTACGGTACATAAAAATTATAAACAAACATTAATCAATGACCTGATACTTGTATTATTGAGTTTTCACTTCAAAGTAAGAGCTCCAATGCCAGACTAGTTGTACCATGACAAAACAACAAAAAATCATTTAGGTAGTATTAACTTTGGAATAAAAAAAATACAACAAAATAATTTGAAGGCTTACTGAGAATTAACTCTTGTCGCGGGTGGAACAGCACACAGGATACATTGTTGTAATGACCACGGCATGTATCCACTTCCCAGGCTTTAGAATCTAAACACAGAAAGGATAAACACCCATTAACTTCTTATTACTCATGTGCTTGCTTACATTAGTCATTCATGAAGATTCAAATAACTCCTGAAGGTTAAAAAATTTAGTATAACAATTTTACTGTCCAAACATAAAAGTTGTCATACATGTACTTAACTTTACAATTAATTATGTTCCCTGTTAATAATGCCAATAATCTGTTTCTGCAGTATTTTCACTGTTAGTTCATGCTTTTAAAATGTCACTTGTAAGTTTTGTATACTTTGCATCTTGCCATGGATATTTTCTCGACATTAAGATCCTTATAATTTTCTAAATGATTTGAGATATTATGTACAGATTATAACAAAACAGAATTGTCTCAGTTAAATCTTACAGTAGGTATTGGGTAAACAATAATTATAACAAAAATAATACTACAAAATGTTGACCTTATTCACAACTCCATTAAAATACTAGCCCTACAAAATAATTTCTAAAATTGCTGCCATTTTTGTTAAAGGTCTGTAGTGCTCACTTGAGCTAACAACAAAAAGCTTTACTAAAACTTTTTATAAAATCAACATTACGAACCATGAAAATAAGCTATTTTCAATTAAAGTGTAGGTTACCATTCATTCTCCATAATTTAACTTGGCGATCATCAGCTCCAGAGACAATTAGTGGCATGTTTGGATGGAATGCTACCCAGTTGACTCCTCGATCATGACCCTAGTAACAGCATAGACAAAACACTTCAGTCACTATCATCTGGGACACTTTTGGGTGCAAATGCAACCTGATTAATATTAATAGCAATGTAATATTTGGCATTTGCTAGTTACTTCTTTAAAAAGTACCAGTCGATCAACTTCATATAAAACTTTCACTATGTTAAGAATGATAGAAGAAACTGATATGTAGTGGATAACATCATTGGAAATTACATGATAACCTGAGAAGGTAGTTTGGATTGAACCAGCCTAATACATTGATGATAGCTAGCTTTAGTTCATCTTGGAAAGAAAAAAAGTTAAAAATTATCACTGTTGGGGTTTTTTGAAGTGCTACCATATTGAGTTCCTAACCTCATACTTGAAATATCAGCACCTTAAAAACTCGGACAACAATTATTAAACCTATGGTAACTATAATTTAGTCTTCAATTCAGATTAAATACATTTCAAATTGTACACTTTTCAAGATTTTTTACAGTTTTTTAATTTTTTTACAATTTTTTGCAAGTCTAGATTTTCAGACTGCTTTAATCCTGCTTTATATATTTTTATACACAGGACCTCCCTGAAAATCACCCTTAGTGAGTGGAGCTTTCCTGTTAAATAGTAGCATTTGATACATCGATACCTCAAGGACATGTTTGACAATTGCGTCAGATTGCCCAAAGAGTTCTGTGTGTCCTGGTGTCTTCTGGTGATCATCCAGGCCACTGGATCCTGGAGCACATGTTTTCTTTCTCAGGCCTGAAAGATTGTTCATTTCACTTCACTTGGTGTGGGTTATAAACTACTATCACTCAACTGAGCATCTCTGTGGTTCCAATGATAAACTCAACACAACTGCTAAGTCCATTCTAAGAACAATGGGGCCTACAAAGAGGTTTTGGCGACAGGCAACATGGGTCTTAAATTGAGGTGACAGACAATATTATTGTCAAAGTGCCAACAAGTGACAGACATTATCTAGGAAAAGTGCTACAATTTGTGACAAAGGTCATCAGTGATCAGCTACTGTATGTAACAAAACATCCAGGAATACATGTGATCAAATTCTCAAGATATTTTTTGTCTGAGCTTAACATTTTAGAACACACTAACGAGACAGACACATTTGTTTGTCATGTTTATTTGATTGTTTTTGACAACATTAGCAATTGAGAAACTGGAACTGTAAAAAAATTGGCAAAGCAAATAATTACTTAATAAAAACTGAAAATTATGACAGCGGCAGTTTATTCGGATGAAAAAGGGAAAGACATTTTACACTAGAAATAGATGGGACAAAAAGACCAAAAAAAGTGGGACAAGCGACATCTGAACACCCCTTTGAAGGCCCCAACAATTAGGAACAATTATTAACCATTTATTAATATAAGTGAGCTAGGGCAGTATGTCTTGCTTGAACTATCATTAATATTTTCAGATAGGAGAGTAGAAGAAGCAGATTTGTAATAAATTTGAGAAAAGAACAACATTTTTTAGCTTACAAAACATGTTCAATCTAAATAAATTTTGTTTGTTACAACTGAAGATGATCAAAAATTACTTACAACTGAGAGATGGTAATTGATAGATCAACACATGTTTTGTATGCTAAAAAATACTTTCAGTTAGTTTACAAACTTGAGACATATCTGGTGTTCAGTACAGAGCTTTTTAGTATTCAGTTATATGAGCATGAAGGGGTTCAGGCTATTACACAAATTTTTATAACTGTTTTTTTTTTAAAAACCAGCTGTTTTGAACCCCTGAAGATTTTTTTTAAGTCAAAAATGTTTGGTTTCCTATAGAACTTCCTTGACACATCATGTTACTGCTCTAAAACTTGTTTTACATTTTAACTTTTACCAAAATTTATGTTGAAACCCTGATGACTTTTAAAGTCAAAACTTTTAGTGTTACAGCATAGCATAAAACTTGTTTTATATTCTAAACTTTAGCAAAAAATATGCTTTAAGGGGGGTGCTTCTGTTGGCAAACAAATATTTGGCAAATCAGATAACTGAGTTGCTTAATTGATGGTACTAACCAACAATGTCCCACACTCTAACAGTTTGATCTAGTGATGCCGACACAACCAGATCTTCACTAGGGTGGAACTGTGCACACATCACATAGTGATTATGGCCTGTCAACACACTGAGAAAACAATATAATAAAAGATATATCAATGCAAAATGTCTTCCCTAGAAAGAACTGTGCACACATCACAGTGATTATGGCCAGTTAAAAAACAACAAAAAAACACGAGGTACTGTATATCATTGTATAACATCTTTACTAGGGTGGAACTGTGTAAACACCACATAGTGATTATGGCCTATTAAACACACTGGAAGAACAATATAACCTGAGATATATCAATGTACAACACACAGTAAATATTCACTACAAACACAACACAGTAGTTATGGCCTGCACATACAAAGGAATAGACAAAGGCGCAAAAATACTCTTTCTCTCTCTCACTCATGAGGGAGTTCAACCTGTGTCTGAGGAGAACCTTTAAAAACAACACTACTTAAAAAGTTGGTCATTTCAACTGGAAAAAATTGCTGTTTTTTCATTTTTATAGCTTTTAGAAAGCAAGTGTAGTTATGCTATTGAACTTGAATTCTTCTTTTTCTTTAAGCTGAGCGGTATTGCAACTTAATGTTTCTGCATTTAGTGGATAAAACTACAAAACCACAAAAAGCTTTCAATTGATCAACCACTTGCTATGTATCTTAGCAGGTATCTATCTTGATTCAGCCTCTTCCAGAACAGCTGCCAACTTCTATATCCTAGACTTGAAAATTTTGTTTAAAATGAACATTCCAAGATTGTATTTCAAGCATTGTACGAGTAGAATGGGTTTGACGACAAGCAGCTAGAATAAACAATCATTCATAAAACCATTTTTACTGTTCTGAAAATATTAGGATTCTGGGGCATAGTGGGTAAGGGCTGTTATATTTTGAGCTTGCTTGAACATACCATATACAGGTTCTTGATTGCCAGTTCCATACTCTGATGGTCTGGTCATCAGAAGCACTGAGAATCCATGGATACTCCTACACGTTTTAAAACATTTGAAAAACAGAAAAAAAATATATGAGAACATTTTCCCAAGAATTTTAGAAAAAATATCACACAACACCATCACTTTAACGATTAGGTAAACTTACATGATGGAAAAATGTTGTCCTGATGTAATCCAAATGACCCAAAAGTGTGAAAAGGCATCTCTTCTGCTTGTAATTCCAAATCTGAAGGTAATGAACAGTGTTAGAAAATCCTTTCAATCACATAATCTAATTTATGCTTTTCCAAACAATAATAAAATTGCACATTTTTTGATGGGTTGGTTCACCATAACAGCGATAAGGCAATGTAACATCTAGCTGTAAGACACAAGAGATGAAGAAGACAGGCCTGTCAATGAGCAAAATTGCAGGCATGCAGTACATCGCCAGCCTCATTCGGCCGAGGCGGGCAATGCTTTCAGGTCCCCGACTTTGCAGTAAAAACAAATGTGTTCATATCTAGGTTTATTTTTAATACTATTTAAAAACATTTCAGATAATTTAATGAAGTAGTTTAGCTGTAGTATGATATTCTTTAGAAGCATAATTATTTTCAAAGTAATGGTCACATCACGTCACTGGCGCTAAAGATAACAAAGTTCCGACATTCCAAAGCATTAGCAATCAAAATTACATTAGCACCTATATTATCCACAGGGATTTTGTGCAATATTTCTCTTATCTTATGTGCATACATCCATATGACAATTTTCATAAAATGGCTGTGCAAAGTTACCACAAACAAATTTGTAGCAAAAGTCAGTTTTAGGCAGGCAATTAATCACACGCCTCATGCTCTTTAGGCAGGTGATGAGACGTGCACTGGAGGACGCCCGCCTCTCATTGATAGGCCTGAGAAGATGCAAACATCCAGAGCTAAAAATCCCCTAACACCATGGTCAACTTATCAGTAATATTATCTACTTTTTTTCTTACTACTCATGTAAAATTATATATTTCAGGGTTCACATTGAGATTCCACAACTTTCTGTGACCAAAAAATGTTATACCATTTTCCATGACTCAGAAATATCTCCAAAACAAATAATCCATTTCAACAGAACAGGCTACTGACACTTCAATTCAACTTTAAAGTCCCAATCAAGCTTATTTTTTTAAGTTCCAGATGGAAAGTAGAACCCTTTAATAAAAGTAATTTTCTAAAATAAAACCTTTTCTTGCCGTTCCTGTTACACTTTTTGGACTTGAAGTGTGCTGTGATGAATTAGCAGGAGGCATATGATGTAGCACGAGGCATGAAGAAGAGACAATTTTTTTTATCTCAAAAAAAATCAATTCTGGCTATAATACTCACATTGTTATAACTTTAATCAATGAATTATTCCCTTGAAATTGTTTGTGGTAAAAATTTGATGACATTTTTTAACAGAAATGAAATTTTTTAAACAGAAACCACATAACTCACTGCTGCTACGTCATAGGTTACCAGTCCCTGGCCTGCTCGGTCAAAATTTACATTCCAATCTTTTTTTGATTAAAAAGCATACTTAGAAGTGGAAATTTTCTTTGGTTATTCGATTTTTGAGTTCACAGATAACAACAGTTTTAATCTGGACTTAAAAAAATAAGCTTGATAGAGACTTTAAATGCCAATTCATGGCTCACACTGAGAATGATGAATGAAATTCCACGACTTTTCCTTGACCTTAGAAATTTTTACTAAATTCCATGACTTTTCCAGACCTGGAAAAAGCATTTAGAAACTCCATGACTTTTCAAAGTATTAATTTTGGTAAGGAGAAAATGGGAAATAATCAAACAAAGAAACCACAGCAGATAAAAAGCAAATTTCTCCTAATTTAATTTCTAAAATGTATGGGTCTAAGTTGGGAGAATTTAGCAACACATCACCTTATTTTGTGTTTGAGGTTGAAAAGGTAAACAATACCTTTGAAAGAACAGTTTCTCTCTAACTAACCTTTATTTTGTAATCATCCCCTCCAGACACAAACAGGGGCTGAACTGTGTGGAAATCGATTCCTCTGACTGGACCTTTAGAAATTAAAACAAGAATTTAACTTAAATAAAACTAAATATAGGAGATTTTTAAAAGGGAGATACATAAACAAACTAACTAGGTGATTGTACCCCAAAAGGAGCCATCAAAAAAACTTATCTACATAGCTACATGCCAATTATTAACTAGAAATAATTACAGTACAGAAAAAGCCCTGAACATTATCTTGCAATGTTCTTGATACAATACATAAAATGGATATTATGATGCAACAATAAGCTCTTTAGTTATAATTTAGGTACCAATTAATAACTAGAAATAATTAGGGGGTATAAAACAATTATCTATTTTGGATTATCTTAGCACACATTATGAAGGTAGAATAAGTATAACTGGCTTTTTCATCTTAGTACCATATTTAGCCCCCCTGGGGGTTTACTTTCAACTGGGAGATTATTAGTTCGAAAGAGGCTAATAAGAGGCTAAAAAAAGGGGCTGGGGGCTTAATAAATTTTCACCAGAAATTGGTACCATGTATACTAATTCACACAACACAATCATCTACAGTATATCAATTTGTATTTAGTTAAGTGCCTACGACACGAAATATTTTGTTACGCCAGTGGATAGACCTTGCTAAGAGAGGAAAGGTGGTGAAAAAAAATTGTCAAAATCTTTTATGGTTATCTAGATACTGTGTGAATATTTAATTGTTTAACTGATGTCAGTTGTTGTTCTGAAAAATTTTCATTTTTTCAAATGGTCTACTGCCAATCTTTAACCTTTAGACAAGAATTAAAACCATTCTGAAGAATATCTCAAAATACATCATCAGCCCAAGTTTGGCTTAAGGTAATTCCCCAGTTTTGTATTGCGTATCTTTACTGCGCATACTAGGAATTCTAAAATGTTTACACATTTTCGTCATATCCTAGTGAATGTTGAGCTCTCAAAGACATATCAGAAAAAATACTGCAAAAAAGCAGTTTTCTTCATAATATATGGGGCTTTTTGTTTAACTCGTCCCAGTCTTCCTTCGGAAATGGGGTAAAAAAGCACAATTTTTGCCTGCTTTAGTAGAGTTTCTCCTAAACAAGCACGGATACCCCACAATTTTTTTTCATCAATCAATCAAATTTCAACAGGACTCTCCGAAGAGAAAAAAAATAGGAAAAATCTGATTGTTGCAAGTGTGGAAAAATATAAAAAACATATACAAGAATATGTACACTGTTTTTTTAGGAATTGGAAACATAGCAACAACAAAGCACACAAAAATGCCTCTTTATCAAAAATGTTTTTGCTGAAAATCACAAAATTATTCTCCTAATCCAGAAGAACTCTTTGCATTAACTTCCTTTATTTCCCTTATGCTCCTCGATGTTATCTTGGTTGGCCACATGAGGAAACTATAGTTTTGATTTCAAGCTTACAATAACAGAAAAAATAGCCCTGGAGGGGGTATTTGTATCAATCATATCTCGAAAGTTAACATGGGCACACCCCTTTTTTATTCCATTTTTGCAGTTTACATATAATGATTGACAAATGAGGAAAGTTTGACAAAAATCGAAGTGTGGGTTCTATTTCAATGGAATAACCTTAAGTTCATTCAAAGATTATGGATTGGCAGCAGATTAAAAAAATTGAAAATTTGCCAAAACAACAACTGACACCATCAGTTGAACAATTAACATTTTTTTTTCCCTGCTATTCCTTACTTAGCAATGTCTATCCACTAACGTAACAAGATATTTCATATCACAGGCACTCTAAAATACCCAATCCAGTATGTGTATATTTATTATAAAAAAACAACATTTATAAGTGCATGCAGTATACTGCTACATTCAGTTAGTATTGAGATACTCGGACAACAGCTTGGTATTGCCAGGTCTTTACACAGCCTCTTCCATGAGCAAGCAAATAATCAGTACTTTGCACGATGAAATTGACCACAAGAAAAAAAGAATTTAAACTTAAATATATGATTATAAGTATATTTGTTTTCAGTAATTTTAGACGAAAGCAAGTGATCATAAATTCTGATGTTTACATTACTAAATTGCAAACAATTAAATGCATTATAAAGCTTTAGCATTCATATTTTGTTATTATCTAATCCTGAGGTCAACTTCCAGGTGATTTCTGAGGAATTTACTGAGGAAGGGGGGGCTTATATTTTTGCTTTTTTATTAGATGGGGGGGGGATTAAACAGAGGAAAAATGGTACTACAAAACTTATTTTAAAGTACTGTTTTATTCATATCCTCATCTCACCAGTACTTACCATCATGCTCGTCAAATCTCTCCAGTAGAGTACACATTCGATAGTCCCAAAGCTGGATGACACCATTATGCAAACTAGTTAGAACCCAGGGTCTTTTGGAGTGAAAGCAAATCCCTACATTCCAAATAAACAACAATCAGAATGAAACTTCTCAACTATAGGGACTTACAAGAACCAAACACTTAATAATAACTGTAGAAGTTGTAAACCAGTATTTGGTTGGTTTGACAGTGAGTCACATAGAAAAGTGTTAATAAAACTACTATTACCATTATATCATTATCATCATTATTCATAGATCAACAAAATAAAGATGCTTGGGGTGGTTTCGATTTTCTTTTTCTTTTTGATATAAATTTCCATAACAGTGAAAAAATTCTTTGCTTTACTGAAAGCACCTGGCAATCATTGTAAAGCCAGGGCTAGAAGGTGTAACGCTGCGCATAGCCACACAGTGAAATTGTTTCGTGCAATGTTGCAGGAGTAGGATCAGTTTCTACTTCGCACAATATTGCGTGCAACAATTCCAAAGTTGGCTACACGGTGCAATTCTCCCATTGCACGCAATGTTGCATGCAATGTTGCACGCAATGTTGCACCGTACAGCCAGGCTTAATTCTATTTCTGCACATTTCTTGTTTTATAGAAATATGTACACATTAAAGTCATGAACAATAAAGGTCATGATTTGTAAGGTACTCTGCAGTTATTTCAATTTCTTTCTTGACTTTTTCTTTTAGGTCCCTAACTTTTGATGGTGATTCAACATTTGGATTCTACAAGATGAAAGAATTCTTGAGACCAGTTTTTGCTTGAGAGTTGACGTGGTATATATTTCTCATGACTATTAAAGAACAGAGATGGCATCTTTGTTTAGAAGTTCAAAGGGCAGCCTATAAAAGTTAATTAATATACCATCAAAATAAATTACTTTTCTGTAAAAATCCAGCTGCGAACGAATTGAAGGTTTGCATATAGTTTGATTTTTAATCATTCAGAACAGCGAGGACTGGTGCAGAGAAAACTTCTTGAGTGTACGTATTCTATGCTCGCACAATTTCATGTTCACCAAGCTGAATAGGTTCGGCTGAATACATAGTACCACATGCATGAAAGGATTAAAGAAATCCTAAAGTGACTCAAAAAATATTTTAAATTATAAATCTGAAGATAATTACAATAATTCTTGGGCCAGACTGGAATAGAAAAAAAAATCTGCGTTGACTTACCTTTCACACGGGCCGATTTGGTCTCAAACTTTGTAAGCATTACTTCGCCACAAATAAAAAAACGAAGTAAAGAAAGCTAGACTTTTGATTTAGACCCAGCTAAAACTGGTCTAATCGTTTATACACGTATTACGAGGGCAGAAACCAACTACAACACCTACACAAGAAACAGTAGTAAAACAAGATGGCTGCGCCACGTCACTTTGGACATGTGGAGCCTCGCTCTGAAGTGAATAACTCCCTACCCCTCCCCTCTAGTAACCATTACTAACCTACTGACCCAGTCTCCAAATCTCGATGTCATGTCCTCTTTCTTTCTCTTCCTCAGCTTGGACAGCCATCACGGCTTACTGGTATAGTAATCCGTCGAAATCGACCCGAAAATCTTGCCATCATGGCTGAGCAAATGACTCTACGTGGCACCTTAAAGGGCCACGGTAACTGGGTGACTCAAATTGCTACAAATCCTCAAATCCCAGACACGGTTTTATCAAGTTCTCGTGGTAGGTTTGAAGAACGTTTCTAGTTGATGTAAATAAGGTTAACCTTGTGTTTTATGTTTTGATAATTGTGCTTGTGTTCGTTAGAGTGGTTGATTATTAGAAAAAGATTATTTTGTGTTTTAGTTTTGTCCCGGTAATTGAGAAAAATGGCGGTACACATCGTGACCATTTTACAGTGACTGTCTTGGTTTGCTCTATTTGTGTCAGTTTCATGGGCTTCTGGGCCAAATTGGCCCAGAAGCCCATGACACTGACACAAATAGTAACACACGCATCGCTTGGTATACAAGTATCAAGTAGTTTTTCCGAGCGGAACAGTTTGTTGAAGTTGCTTACTATTTGTATCAATAAACAACTAATTTAAAGCGGTTTTTATTTATACCACCCCATCTTGCAAACTGAGCTGTCCGTATATTCTTTATTTATTATAAACAAACAACTGGATACTGAATTTTAAGCGATTTGATTGGTTCCCTACTCACTGTATATCTCGTATACATGCTTTTGACCATATATGGAAAACAGTGACAAAAATCAAAACCAGAGCCGTGTTTACAATTTTTCTCACCCAAGAAATCAAAACAAGGGTGGAAAACTCAAGATTTGTCAAGGTTTCAAAGTTCTAATTTCTTTAAACAGTTAAATGTTGATACAAACTGCAGTTTTCGCATGTAGATGTACTCGTCAATCTGTTGAGTGAAATGTTATGTGTTAAATTGTTGTTTCAAATATGTTCAGCCGATAGAATTGAAGAGCGAGTATTCTAATTGTTTTAGTTGAAATCTCCATGGAATAAACAACAGAACCACAATAATTTATAATAAACAAAGTTTCAGTTATAAATTTCTTCAAACAATGTTGACTGTTGTTAAACTTGTTAAGCTTCTGCATGCAGAAGAACTCGGCAGTCTATCAAGTAAATGTGTTAAATTGATGCTTCAAAGACAAATATATTGTTTTTTTCTTACCTTTCAACTTTTTACACCATATTTCGTTGCTGCCTTGGTTTTGTCATGAACTGTTTTGTCAATTAGAAGCTTCAAATCGTCTGCAGAAATGACTGAAAATCAATAAGATCCTACAACGATCGAGAGGCCGTCTCTACGACAACAGCAGCGAATGTCAGATTTGTTGC
>JAOBRD020542487.1:0-16673 GCA_027575215.2 Hydrozoanthus sils | reverse complement strand
TTTCGATGAATTTTGAGTTTTATTTTTTTCTCAAAGATTGGTAATTTTAAAGAGATTTTTTAAATTGGTGATTTTTTAGGAAGTTTAAAAATTAATTTTGAAGTTAATATTTGATGTAAATTCACCAAACCGTCCTCAAACCAAAGCTGTACTAGCGCCTTGCATGGAGGAACGGTTTGGCGGTTTTACTCAAATTTCTTCTTATTCAAATATCTTTCTCAAATTCCTTACTATCCAACAAAAGTTTAGGTTAAGTCCCGCCTTAATAACAATAATCAGGCTTCTACAAGGTAGCTCAAAATATAAGCCCTAGGTTTCTTTTAAACTGCCTTCCAGCCTGGAGATCGTTTCTGTCATTTAGCTGAACCGATATTCAAATAGAATATTTATGTGCATGTACCATATGTATATGCTACTGTTTTACACAACATTCTTTTAGCTACTTTCTGTAATCTCCTTTATGGTTATTCAAATAAATTGATTGATTGGTTGGTTTGGTTTGACAAGTGGCTAGGCAATCGAACATAATTGCAGAATACTCTCGATGGCAGGGGTCTTAGGCTCAGGGTCTGAAAGGGGGAGGGAGGGGAGGGGCGGGTGAAGGGGGGGAGGAGATAAGGGGGGAGTCCTGATCCAGCACCCCCGTTTTTTTTTACAAAAATCCCGCTTCCGTCATTGTTCTAAACGATAGGACACAAGACGACCTTAAGACACTTGTTCATAAAGGGTGTGGGTAAAGAGCGCTAGCTAAGGCAGATAGTTATCGATAGTTGATTGTTGTCGACCACTAAAAGTAGTCGATTAGGGCCTCCACAGACGAAGGATTTAGTTATCGATAACTACTGGCAATCGAGAACAAAAAGTAATCGACTGTTAGTGCTCGATACAGCTTTCCCACACACGGGAGATCAGACACAACGCTTTCATTGCATTGCAATGCGCAAGAGCATGGAAACTACCTCTATTAACCTCGTGCGCGCGCTGATGCACAAAAGCTGGCCACAAACAGCACCCAAAACAGCAAGAAAGTTGTCCTCCTGACCACCCAATGGACTTGGTATCTCGAATATCATTTCTTCTCTGCTGAACCACAGTTTTTGGGAACGTTCCGCCATGTTTATTTTGATAAGAGAAAAAACCGTACGTCACGCACACGTTACAGACAAGGAAAATAGTTGTCGATAATGTTTAGCTGTCGATGAATGTCTCACAGACGGGAAATATAAGTCGTCGATAGCAAAATAGCCGCGTTAGTTATCGATAACAAAAGTGTTTTTCCTTTTGAAAAGGAAAAACTGTTTGTTGTCGATAACTGAATTTTTCACAATTTGGTACACACACGAGACTTTTTAGGTATAAATGACGTTTAATTATCGACAGCTAATAGTTATCGATAACTAAACTAACAGTTGTCGATTACTTTTTGTTCTCGATAGCCAATAGTTATCAATAACTAAATATCCCTCGTCTGTGGAGGCCCTTAGTAAGGAAATTTTAATGTCAACTCTCGTCTCATCTTCACTAATTGCAGAAACAAAGCTAAATTTACAAAAGAGATGAGATCTAAAAGTGTTCATGGAAAAATGCACTGACGTGGAAGGCATGGATTATACTAGCCAGCTGCACAAGAAATCTTTTACTCTACACGCAGACCGAACGCGCTCGGGACAATGTCCATCCCATTGAACAGATAAGCTGTCATAAAAGATGAAGAAACTGTATGTTGTATATTTAAAGGTAATATAAAAATATTATATGACACGAAATCACTTTTTCGGTTTTCAAAAAGAGTATTATATAAAAAAACATTGGTTTTCCAAGTATATCAATATGGGAGTTTGTATCAAAAATTCTAGATCTTGACTATGTGGTTACAATCTACGAAGTCTAAAATGAAAAATTAGAACAGTATATAGAAATACTTTTCACGCTCTTCGCCTGAGTGAATGACGTGAGCGTGCATCTACAACCTGATAAACACACGGACGGCCGTGCATCTGGACAATCGTAAATAAGGTTGCTGTTTTCTACATTTTTGAGCACTCAAATGTTCTAAAAGAAATAGTGGCCGTGATCGTGTGCCTGTCGAGTTTTGGCTGCACTCAGTGAGAAGCCTAGTGCTTCTCGAACCAAATTTTAAAATCAGTTTATTTTTCTGGAACACCTTTAAAACCTAACTACTACTCTTAAGATTACCGTTTACCTTAATTCTAGGCGCAGTATGGGAGTATTTCAGAGGTTGTAAAATGCAAATTTTGACGCAATCTCATTTACTGAAAAATAAGCCAACTTGAATCGCCCATGTTAAAATAAGATTTCCTCAAAAACCAAATAAAAACAGCTTTAAAGTAGAAACAGTTTTACTGCTAACAATTGAAGACCATCAAGTTTTTCATGTTTTGGTAAACTAAATTTTTCATCAAAAGTGCCGATAGTGTTACATAATTAAGATTGTTTAATTCCGCTGCCTTTTCATGATGAATATGAGTATATTTTCCTTTGTTTCATTAAATAACTAACTCGTTAAAGCTCTTTTAAAGAAACTTTTAAGCCTGAGCTGTAAACAAAGACAAAATGTGCCGACTAAACGGATAGAAATGACACTTGAGAATTTCAAATAAAAAAATTTACATCCGAAGTGAAACTAAGTGACTTTATGAAAGCCATGTACTGTCGCAATTTTGTAATAGAGTCGTAATTCGTAATACCTGTCGCAAGTTGTAATAGCGGTTGTCGCATTTTGTAATAGCGTGCCTGTGACAATTTGTAATAGCATCTTGTCGCAGTTTGTAATACTGAGAGCTGTCGCAATTTGTAAGAACTCATTGTCGCAATTTGTAATAACCTTTTGGAAAAACAATTTTAAGCATGTTTCTTAACGACTTCTTCGCGACTTTCTGAGGATTTTTAATTTTGCTTACTATTTCGATGGTCGAAGACTATTTACAATTACTTTAGCCGGCTCTGTAATATTTACATAAATTCTGCTTGTGTGCGTGAGTGCTGAAAATGTGAATTTCCTGTGGTTAGATTAAAGAAAATTTTGAATTAACCAAACAGTCATCAGTTGCAACAAATGTGGGAGTTTTTTCTGAACTCAGTGGAACAGACAGGGAACCATACGCTAACATGAAGAGTGAAAAACTGTAAAATTCGAAAAAAGTACTTTGTCCAAAAGCATTATTTTGAGACAATAAACTGTAGGGGTTTTTTTTTGCTTAGACATGCATAACTCGCAAGGGTAAAACCTTACAATTTTAGTAGAAGCAAACGTTTTTTGCTCATCTTTAGGTTAAAGAAATGAAAAAAGAAAACCTGAAGATCAGCTAATGCCCAAAAGCGTTAACTGTTGAAATAAATAACATAACAATGGCAACGGCGTGAAGCTCTCAATCATATAATTATGTCAATTTTGTCCTTTTCGTCTGTCTGACGCCAGACAATACTTACACACTTTTTGAATACATACTTCGAATTTGAAAAAGCTTTATTTTTGTTGGCTAAAATTTATAACAAAGATCAGACTAAAACATGCCAAGAATACACTTTGAAAAAGTTATTTCAAACTACGACAATGAGCTATTACAAATTTGCGACAGCTCACATTGTTACAATTTGTGACAAGGTGCTATTACAAATTGCGACAGGTACGCTATTACCAATTGCAACAACTGTTATTACAAATTGCGACAGGTATTACAAATTGCGACAACTGCTATTACAAATTGCGACAGGTATTACAAATTGCGACTCTATTACAAAATTGCGACAGTACAAGCCATACAATAATCACTTTATATTTTGACAGTTCAATCGCTGCATAAGTTAGTAGATAGTTCCTCTTTTTCCTTTTTCTTGTCTCTTTCCGGCCTGGTCTGAGAGAGAGAACCTGTTCTGAGAATGAATGTAGAACGTACTACTTGGGGTAGCCCACGTCACAAATAACAGTTTTGTTCAAACTTTTTGTTCAAACCCGAAGGGGAGGGAGGGGGTTGGTACCCAGTTAACAGTTTGCCTGGTTACAAAGCTATAGTAACAGAAACGGACACAAACAGTTTTTCTGGACGCTTTCGATGGTTTGGACGATTTGATATAGAATGCCTTTGTTTGGGAAAAAGAAAGAAAAATCTCCTAAGCGGAAGCTTGAAGCAGGTTCAGCTAATCTTAGCAAATCAAATCTTAGTCTTGGAGAAACTGTAGATGCTGGAGACGTGAGTAACGCTCTTGTAAAGTTGAAACTGGGCAACAGCGAGTTGTTGTTTCAAGATGGCGAATGGATTACGGGTGAGAAGCACAGAGTTTTTTATTTTCTGCAAATAATAATTTGATAAAGTTACTGATAACATTTTAGTTTGTTTACTACTTGTTGACACTTCCTTAAGATAAAAGAAGTATGTTTGTGAATGGGCAATTGATCAAAACTGTAAAAAGTGTTAGCATCTGCTAGTTTTGATATAAATTATTGAATTATGGTGTATTGATCTGTATCACGGAGATGGCAGACCCAATTTTTGTTTAATACCTAGCAATTAACAATGACTGAGTTTAAATTGAGAATAACCGGCAGATTTTATGTACTGTAATTAATATATATACTACGAGAACAACGTTAAAAGAAAGGAACAAAATTCAAGTTAAGAAATACAAAAAGTCTATGATGTTCAACAAAATCAGATACTAAAACAAAAATTGTCTAAACATTTAGCTTTAATAGAGTTTGTCTGCTTTGCTGAGTGCCGGTGTTAGTTCATTAGTATTTACAGTATTTCGAAGATCAGGTATTCTAGTTTTCCGCAACACTTTTTGAGGGTTTTTAAAATAGTTAATTAATACTGTCCATTATCAGTGTTTCTTCTAGCTGATGACTTTTATTGTGTTTGACAATGGAAAACTCTGGAGCCAGTGTTGTTCAGTGTTGAAACAAGCTTTATTGCCCCACTTACTCACATTTGATAACTAGTTTTTTCATGTTTTAAAATGTGTCTCTTTGCTTTGCTGTGTACAGAAGGTGGCATTGTTGGTCAGGGGGGTGGACGAGGTACAGCAGAATTTAAGGAACTACAAAAGAGGAATCAGCAGTTACAGGAAGAAAATAACTACCTTACTTATAAAATTGAATTGTTAATAG
Source organism: Hydrozoanthus sils (assembly GCA_027575215.2). Taxonomy (NCBI): domain Eukaryota; kingdom Metazoa; phylum Cnidaria; class Anthozoa; order Zoantharia; family Hydrozoanthidae; genus Hydrozoanthus; species Hydrozoanthus sils. The sequence goes on along the minus strand of JAOBRD020542487.1, from coordinate 11,545 downwards.
ACATGGTAAGTGTTTCCTTTCAAAATTTTCTGAAAAAAAAAATCCTGAAAAAAATTTAGAAAAATGCCATGAGAGTTATAACTAAGGTACAGCTACGTGGTGCAATATTGCATGTGTTTGAACTTTTTCATGTGGTCACACGGTAAAATAATTGTATTGGAGTGTTGCAGGAGTAGGATTGGTTTCAACTTTGTGGAACGGCGCAATCAACAGTTTCAGAAATGGCTATGTACATGGTGCAATTCTTCCGTTACACATAATAGGGAATTTAAGCAATGAGGATGGCAATGCCGATGACCACGGCTTACAAAAAAACATGTTTCTTGCTTTTCCTTTTTGACCATGCCTTGTTTGTTTGCCCTCTCTTTTGTTTTAGTGACGCTTTGTGAACTGAAAAAGACGAAAGCTCCCTGCATAAAGACAAATAATGAAGATTGAGAAAATTTTCTGTTTATTGCTACCATAGTCATATGAACTCCAAATTAAAGCTTTTCACCTTGTAATTTGTAAGACAACAGTGTCAGTGTGCAGGTGGCAAGCATGGTGCATTCCAATAGGCAGCTACTGTATTTACTATTGTTTTCTGCTGTTGTCGCCGTTGGCGTTGCCATCCTCATTGCTTAAACTCCCTAATGTTGCAGGCAATGTTGCATTGCATATCCATACCTTAGGCTGATAAACTTCAAGGTAAGTTTAAAACTTAGTGTAAGAGTTGTTTCTTAACTGCTTTATATAAGTAATAATTATATGTCTTTCAATGTTTTTGTTTTGTTTTTCAGTTGGCAGCATCAACTGCAGACTGCAATGTTTTTGAAAGAGAACTTGAGAAATTTCAGACTCAAAAGCGTGACCGTGGAACTGTGAGATAGCACATTGTGATGTTTGCCAGAGACTTGTATAAATTATGATATGTAAATTATATTAACATATTAAGGGAAGAGAAAAACATACCTTGGAATTGTTTTAGATTGCTTGGTCTTTGTTTTGACCATTCCGTTTGATAGTTTGTGGTGAGAAGCATTAGTTTCAACAGGGCTGTAGCAAGGGGTGGAGTCAGGGGGGCGTGCCCCCCAAGTTTTGTGACTACTGACTACTTTATATTAGAGAAATTAGTAGTTACCCACCATAAAAGCATAAATGACTGGTCCATCAGTCCACTTTTACACTTTCACAAACTTCTGGCTGTTTACTGAGGGAAAAGAAGGCTTAATCAGACAAAAAACAATATTCCAGATCAGTAGTCCTTCTAGATGCCCAAAGACATTTTCAAAACAATTTGTTTGTGTTTTGTAATGAATTGTTTTTGGTTTATTATTGGGTAAACATGCATTCTCAATAACTCTTATCATGTTTAACTAGAGACAGTGTCAAAAGCTCTAACAAAATACTCTCATACAACAGTGTTACTTTTCTAATATTGAGACGGTGATTTTTTTGAAAATTAATGTCTGAAAACGGGATGCTCCAGTATTAAAAGTAGCTTCAGCATACATAACAACTTAACTTGAATAATCAAAAAGTTTTGTGATCAAGTGACTTACGGGTCAAGGTGTGCCGGGCTTGTACACAGGAGGGCACATCAGTGATTGCGTTCGATACAATTGTATGCAACACTCAAGGCCTAAATCATATGCTCATGGTGTTTGCTGTTTTGTTTGACCTTCACTTTAGACTCACTCGTCAAATTACCCATGCAAAGTCTGAGAAAACAGAAAATATTGTTTTATTAAGTTTTAGACATTCTGACTTTGCTTCAAACGGTATTTAAAACCCAGGAAATACGTTTTGAAACCTTTGGTACTCGATTGTGCCCCCTCCAGGCTTGCTATGGCCCTGTTCAAGCATTCTCAAAGCCTACCATTAAGTACCATTAGTGAGTGAAAAAAAGCTCAACAGAACTACTTAAGTAAAGCGATTTTTCTCTTTATGTATCAGGGGTCATTGATAATCTTGTGGAAGATGTTTTAATATAATACTTTTAACTGTATTTAGTAAAATCCAACCATTAGATGAGGTGAGAGAGTTTCTGTGAACAGATGAGGAATTTTTGGCTCTTCTCAGATCAATTTTGCAAGAATGATTGCTTGCTTTAAACTGCAAGCACTGCAAAATGCTCAGATTTGCTATCAAGTCCTCACTTAGGCCTCTATAGCACAAACCCCTCCAAGTGGGGGTGTTTATTAAATTTTTGGGGGGTTGTGAAATAGATTTGAGGTGTTTGTTTCACTTAAACTGCAAATTGCTGAGTATGTACTGAGCACAGAAACTAACAAGATTAAAGAATGCTATCCTTACTTTGAACTTGGTTTGTTGTTCAAAATGCAATTTGCAACTGCTAACAATACAAGAAAATAAATAAGTTGTGCTATTTTACTCTAAGTAAACTAAAACAAGATTTAAATTTACAATTTGGCATCGAGAGGATGCCGAAAAGTCAATTTAAATCTTGTTTTATTTTACTTATGCTCTTGCATTAGCAAAAACATAGTGATTAATATTTTACTCTATGGAACATTTCCTTGGTTTTTAAGCCTTAAGGTGATTCTTTTTGGGGTCTCTATTAGAGGAGACTGTCTAACATAAACTACAATTAGGGGGAGGTGTTTATTTGAGAGTGGGCATTTACTAGATAATTTACAGTAGTTTTTTGAAAATTTTTTACTACAAAACCTGACAGAATGTGATATTTTACACAGTAATTGAGGCTTGTGTGGCTGATGAAATTAATCTCCATGTGCTATCGCATCATGCATAGAATTTGAGACAAAACTGATCAAGTGCCAATTGAAATTCGATTTCAACTTTAAATTTACTATTTTTGGCAGCAATAAATCTTGCAAGGAGTCTGTCTGCAAGAAACTAACGAGAAGTGATGAAAAATGATTCAAAGCCTGACGAAATAAGTTCTGTATTTGGTGACAACCAAAATCCAGTACCACAGCATTATAGTTTTTGGACCAGAAACTGGTCCTGGATTGCTGCTAATTTTGACTTGTTGTTGTTGTGGGGTGACGTTTCTTGAAAAAACCCTCGGGCTCTGTCAGTTTGCATCATATCACAATAAATCTTCCCACAACAACTATAAGGGATATTCCCCATCGATTGACAGAGTTAAATTTTTTTATTTCTGGATTTTTAGATAATTTACAAGCAAGTTTAGATTGCGCTGTTCACAATATTCAAAATTAATATGCATAGCTGAGGCTGACTAGAAGAACTAAAGCTGTGTCAGTTTGCATCATATCACGATAAAACTTCCCACAACAACCCCAAGGGATATTCCCCATCAATTGACGGAGTTAGATTTTGATTTTTGGATTTTTAAGCAATTTTATAATGTGCCATACACATTCGATTTCACAATATTCAAAATTAATAAGCATAGCCGAAACTGACCAAAGGAATTAAAGCTCCATCAGTTTGCATCATATTGTGATAAAACTTCCCACAACGACCCCAAGGGATATTCCCCATCAATTGACGGAGTTAGATTTTTGATTTCTGGATTTTTAGAGAATTTACGATCAATTTTAGATTGAGCCATACACATTGGAATTCGCAATGTTCAAAATTAATATGCATAGCTGAAGCCAACTAAGAGAACTAAGGTTCTGTCATTTCACATCAGATCACCATAAATGTTTGCACAGTGGTAATAAGCAGAAATCTCTACTGACTGACTTAGACTTTTATTTTTGATTCTTTAGGAATCTTGATTGTACCATAAATACATAAATATTTTTTATTAATACTCATTGAGAGAAATCAAGTTGAAATATTATGCACTTTCTTTCCTTTCAACAATGACTCCACAGACTTGAGCTACTTTAGGGAATAAATAAATAAAGCATACAATTTTTCATCAGACATAATGACTGCACATGCAGCATACAACAAGTATCACAACTGTGGTTATATAGGATGGTCAACAAAAATAAATGAAAATAAGCGAGATTCAAGTGTAAATTAAAAGCTGTCAAGGAAAATGTATGCACGAGAAAATAACCAAAGTTCAGGGTGCAGATTTCAAACTTAAGTAGCCTTTGTTGTTACTCATGACACAAAATAAGTAAACTATGTTTGAAGAGTAATTCTAGCTGTCCATTACACACTGCAAACATTGTGATGTACGAGTTCCTGGTCCCGTAGTACAGTCGCACTTGTTAAGTAAATAAGATGCACACTTTATTATCATATCAACTACCGTTTAAACCCAAGTTTGATTTTATTCATAATCTCAGGTATCACAAAAACCTCGCCAAACTGAATGAGTAAAAAAGTTTGCTGAAATGCTCTCATTACTCAAGTCTCTCAATAACTGTGAGATAACCTAAACTACCTGGTAACATCTTCATCCTAAAACAGACAGACAAATTGAAACAAAACATACTAAACAAAAGGAAAAATAAAGTTTGGAACCAAACAGATCAAGTGTATAATAACAAAGTTTAGTTCAATAGCCCATAATTTACTTGTCTGGCATGACAGTGCATTGACCCAATGCCTAGAATAATTGGAAACTTTATCATATTTCCCTATTCTTGGGTTTCACTAACTCCCTATTAAAAGACAAAAACAAAGCAGCCTTGTTGTTTCTCTGAACAAAAGAAACAATCAAAATTCTTTCGTTCAAGGGCAGCTACTGCATGTCAAATTAAACCTGGTAATTAAGTTACTTTGTAATTTTATGGGTTGATCCTTTCTAGGGCCTTCATTGTTAAAAGGTATTGGCCTATGTTTACTCAGAAAAAAGGGGAAAAGAGAAGAGTGCAAAAATAAAGTAGAAGACTTTGTATGAAATGCTAAATAATTCTCCAAATGATTGGGAGAATTGGAATCTTTGTCAAAAGTCACTTACAGTACATCCTTTTTGCACTAGTTTCTTCAATTATACCAACCCCTTAAATATTTGTATTAGCAACTTACAGTATGGAAAAGATCAGAAGTGAATCATAAACAAGAATTCAGTTATAGTTTTGTGTCACAGTACATGCTTTAAATAAGAGGTTGAATGCCACATTTGGAATAACAACTTGGCTCAAGGACAAAAGCACAGCTTTATTATGTTAAATTCTTATTTCTTTCGACTTGCTGCAGAACTGTTAACCTATCATCTCATAGGTGATTGGGCTGGGTAACCAGGCATTCCCCCTGGGCCACCAGCACTGCCTGGTCCTAACAGAATCTGGAAGCAAAAATTAAAAATACTGAAGTTAAAATTAATGTTTCTTGTAAAAGAGTTAAAGTCATAGCATTAGAACTGTTCATACTGTACTATAAATTTGATATAAAGCAAAAACTTATGTTGGTAAAAAATATTTTTAAAAACTAAGGCATTTTTAAGACACCCTAAATTGCTTTTCTTTTTCTTTTTGTAATTTAAACAAACATTGCTTGAGGAAAATGTTTGAGTAAATGAAAGCTTTTAAGAAACTTCAAGAAAATTTAGAAATTCAAGGAATATTAAGCACACTATACATGGAGACTGGTAGAGCTATAACCCAAAAACTTTTGTTGCTAGGATTTATTTCCTTTGGCTCCAGCAAAGATGGGCAGAATATGTATGGATTTTACAAATTGAAACACAGGCACTGCTAGCAGCTTCAAAACATAGCAAGGGTACAGGAACTGTGGAGCTATAGAAATGGGTAGGCTTTAGCGCCGCCAATAATTTTGCCAATGAAAACTACAGCATTTTCTAGACTATAACTGGCACCGCAGATAACCTGCACCCCTACATTTCTATGCCTAATGAGAAACAAAAGTCAACAGATAATGCACACCAGCCTATAACCCACACCCTTGACAATGTTAACATTTTTCGATTGTTTTCAGATAGTAAGGGCAATTTAAGTAATACTAGGTGGGCCACAAAAAACTTGAATGTTGTGTGAATGGATTAAACTAAGTGTAGATACTGTAAAATCTAGCAGAATGTTTTATACTTTGTAGCCAGATCAACTAAAGAATCTAACAGACAACCTGCACCGGTAGATTACCTGCACCTTCTCCAACACAAGGCAAAACTAACAAATAACCCTCGGGTTATAGTCTGGAAAATACTGTAACAGACACTGATGATGAAAAATTTGACAAAATTTGGCTGGACTGATAGAAATTGATCTCAAAGCTCATTCCTTCTGTGCTCGTTGGGTCCAGTTATGGGCAAGTTTAATCCCACCAATCCAAAATATGCTAATAATGTGATCCATGGGGAACTGCGTTGAACAGCATAACAAGTGAGGAGGTTTGTGTTATATCCATCAAGATTCAAGTAAGATGCTGCACAAATGCGAGATAAATCTACAATACCACTTTTAAAATGGTCTCCACAACCCCTGGTACAGAAACTGTTCACAAACCTGTCTTTGTTGTTGTAACTGTGCTTCTTCTGTTTGTGCTCTTTCTACCTCAAAGATGACTGGCAAAGCCAAAATGACGAAAGAAGTACTAACAATCCACAGTGTCTTTCCTGTGAAGTTGTACAGCCATTTAGCTCCCCTTGTAGAGTAGTTCATACTTGCACTGGCAGCATTTCGCACTCTCTCAGGAAACATTTCACTAAGAGCAGCAATCCTTTCTAATACTGTTTCATCTTCAATATCATCAAGATTCTAAAAACGAGAATGGATAACCAAGTTTGAAATTCACAAGAGCAGAAAAGGCAGCTAAAATTTAACCCTTCCTGAGATAGCTCATAGAGACTGGTAACGAGCCTTGGTAATGGCACTGGTGTCAACTCAGATTTTTTAGGAAACTGCTACCGGTAACCTACTACCCCATTGGTTAGGATTTGATTCATGGTATACCAGGTAGCTATAATTAATTACTCTTGTCTTGGGCAGTTGAAAAATCTTAATGTTTTTTTTAAAAAAACCCCAGAACTCTGAGCGTATTTTTATCATCCTTATCCTAGAGACATGAAGGTCTAACTGTTTACAGAGTTACAGCAATGGCAGCATCTTTTCCTCAGTTTTCTTAAAGTGGAGTTACTGTTAGATTTTTGAGGATAATGAAAGAGTTGAGAGGGAGGTTTGAAATTATTGTAGAAAAGCACCAAGCTGTCCCTCCTGTTCATGTGCAAGTGCGGCTTTGGTTTGGGACGTTTTGGCGTTTTTTTTTATCAAATATTAACTTCAAAATGAATTCTTCAACTTCTCTATAAATCCCAAAACTCAAATTTCTCTTAAATCTACCAATTGCCCAATCTATTATTTCCCTCAAACTCGTTCAAAATATCTGAAAATATTCAAGTTTGTTCCTGCGATCGTAATGATCGGATGTTAAAAATTTTAAACTATGGAGGGCGATATCAGCAAAAGCATCGTTTAAAGTCCCCAGAAAGTGGATTTGGCTGTACTCCCATTCAAGACCCTGGCCCGAGTGAAGGTCCTCAAATAGGGGTTTGTATCATTGTGTAGACATTTTTTTGTACTTTCCGAGAGGCGTGCCGGTGCAAAAAGTAAGGAGTACTGACTTGTCACATTTATGATTGAAATTTTGAATTGTTTTCTCCAACAAACTTCATTGACAACAAAAATACTTGTCTTTAATTTTGGGCACTCAAACGAAACGGTCCCACTAGTAACAATCAGCTTGATAAGCGTTATAAAGATGATAAGTTAGCTTGATCGTAGGCTGTTCTTGGTGGTCAGCAAGATAGAATACTATTCTACATGTACTTACTTCGTCAATAGCTTCGATTTCAGGCATATTAAATAATAAAAATGTACAAACAGTCACTTCGATTCTCAACGATGCAACTTTTCCCACTTTTCCACTGCGCACGTGCCCAAAATACTTTGCAGCCGCACTTCTGCCAACCGCGTGATACAGGAGTTCCTGGGAACCAAACATTCTCTCACGTGACTTCTCTGCTGTTCTTTCCAAAAACATGGCGGGATGAAAGAGGTTTTGATCGTGCATGTACTGTAAATATGGCAGATTATCTCCCTGGGTATTTAACCCAGCTGAATAATCTTACTACAACTAATTTGCCTCAGAGGAGTACAGACGCTGGTAGCATAACAGCGGACATAGGGAGTTACTGCATGAGCTGTGCGTCTGAGACAGAATTAGGTGAGGCCAGGGGGTGACGACGGGTAATGTTTGCACGTCTGGGAGTTTCGTGTTTGACGTTGTTTTCAACTTTTCTGGTAAGATTGTAATAGAAACGTTTTTTGGGCGGACGAAATTTCGTTGGCTATTTCAAACATCAATAGAGAACTCAATTTTAGTTGAGATCTAAAAATGGGCTTACTGAGCAAGATAAGTTGCAGAAAAATGTTGATTACCAAACTTTTACTCTTTGCAGCTTTGAGTTTGAGCCAGTCAGGTTTCAGGGTGTTATAGAATGATATTTCCTTGACATCAGTTACATTGAAGGGCCCAGTATGATTTAGTGTGGACCCATGCCAGTAACCCCAATTTATAGTTTACCCCTTTGGGCCAGTAGGGGCCGGGTAGGGACCAGTAATTTTTGAAAAGAGGTGCACATTCAGTTCTTAACTCTTTCAGGCCTGGTGTAATTGATCAATATCTACCTTCTCTTAACATAACTTGAAGTAACTAATTTGATATTGAGAAAATGGAAGATGATCAAACAGAGAAAACCACTGCAGATCAAAAACAAATTTCTTCTATTCTGAAGTTTTATGAAAAGTATTTAGTGAATTTAGCAACCCATCATTGGTCATAATTTGCTCTATTTAGGGCTGAAAGGGTTAATAGATCTATCTTATGGTATATAGTTTTCAAAAAAAACTATTGAATGCGTTGGCAAGTAGTATAAACTTGAAGTGTTATATGATAAATGAATGACGTTTCAAGCGTTAGCCCTTTGTCTGAGCATCAGATGCTCAGACGAAGGGCTAACGCTCGAAACATCAGCTTTTCTCATCATCTCACGGCGACAATAATTCATTTATCATATAATACTTCAAGTTAATAGATCTATGTTTTGTGAGTTGTGTCATTCAGAACACTGACCACACTTTGATGAGCAGAAGCACTGATGACACTATGGTGGTTGTATTTAAGGCAGAACCAACTTATGATATCCAAGAAATAAACAATGATGATGAGATATTTCGGCACATCACACTTAATCTCTCAGATATTGTGACAAGTCATTTAACTGACTTTTAATAGTTAGTATCTACTGTAAGGCTGACTTGCTTTTAGGAAGTCCAGAATGGTTAAATAAATGTTAGGTATCAGTTCTTTAAAGTACTTTAAAGAATATTTAATTTTTTAATATTTATTGTTTGTTCCTAATAATGCACATGGGTGTGCTCACTTGAAGTGGTTCAAAAGTTCTGTTGTAACAAAGACTTGGCATCAGATAGAGTACTCCTGCTGCTTTGTCAGAGTGTGGTATTGTAAATGATCATGCTTTCCAATTTGAATCACACCTTAATCTTTGCACTGTTTTTCTTTGTCTAGGTCTCATTAAGAAACTTGCTTAGCATTCTGTTTGGTATGCCCTGTCAAGCCTTGGTATTACCCTTATGAATCACACCTTAATCTTTGCAATTGTTGATATATAAACCACATGACTGTATACAGTTTGTAACAGCACAGTGTTTGGAAATGGTTTTGAATTAAACCAAAATATTACACAGATTTGTGTTTCTGTGGGATTGCTTACTAAAATATTTAATACCTTTCCAAAATGTTTTCGGAGTAGTTTTCTTTCTATATTTCCAATTTGTCACGTGCATGTTTCTTTATGTTAAACTGTGTGACTTTGATTCATAAAGAAAAAATGTGCCAATAGCAATCTAGATGTACAACTATTACACCTGATTAGTATTGTACAATAAAGTCACAAGAGTCTCTAAAGTTCAGGGCTCATTTGGTTTAAATACTTAATATGTTTGTGGTGCTTGTACTTGTTTACTTATCTGTGTCTCACATTTTTCAGCATACTGTTCATCACTTCTTTTTAGTGATGAAAGTGGTATAACAGTTTTCCTTAGAAAGATAATTGGCATTTCAGAGGTAAGAAAATTGAAAGCCAGATTATAAACAATCATATTCTAATCAGTCATGTACCTTATTTTTGCTAAATATGTAGTTAAGATTCCATGACTGCTTTTAACTTAGTGCATGTTCATTATAAGTTTTGTCTTTGTAGACTAGACGATGTATTAAAGCTTAGCAATATATGGTATGGCTGGCGTGCAGTGGAGAGGCCAAGTGGTTAATCAATGTTCTACTTATAACCCCGGGTAAAGGGAAGAGGAGGAGGGGGTGCTCCGTCCATTGGTATGATAAGGTTAAGGATGCATGTTGAATGTCTTAGGGGCCAAACCAGCAATTTGATTTTTTGGAGGGTTTTCGGAGGTTATTTTAGAAAAATGGCATTGTTTAGAGATGCAAAAACAAAGCATACATTCTTTTCTACAATTTTCTTCTGCCTTTTTTGAAATCAATGCTATGAAGTATTTTCAGATTCAAAGAATTTCATGCCTTGTTTTAGGGTATTTGTCAAATGACCTGACAAAGATCCTTATCCCCTTTTTACCCTGGAGTACCATCCCCCCCCCCCCTTTGGCTCATAAACATTCAATCCAGGTCCATTTTGTTGCAGCCAGCCCAGCTGTTAATTTTTTATCTTTTTTTTATTTTTTTTATTTTACCCTTGAGGTAACACTGTATATGAATTAAAACTGTACCCTATTTACATTGCAACTAAATGGCAGTAAACTACAAATTAAGTTAATTAATTTTGTGTTTTATTTAATGATTTATATAGAAAGGCAGTAAAATGAACTTATTGAAAAAAAGTATTGGAAAGCTCAGCTGTAATGCATGAGCAACATGTGTCCTGCACTATCCTAATAGGCCACTAGGCTTGAAAAAGGATTTAGTTTTTTTAGATGTTTGGATTTTTTTGGTAGAATAAATGTTAAGCTCCTTTTTGTTTTTCATTGCTGAATGATATTTATTGGCTTTGGGCCACAAGTATCTTAAAACAAATAAGATTATAGAAATACTGAAGTAAATAATGGAATTTGTTTTTTTTATTTCAGTTTGAGTTAGCAAAGGAAAACTTGCTGAATTTCCTTGAAGGATTTATCAAGAAGATTGGAAAAGGGGTAACTCCTTATGCATTGGAGATAAAGGTCGAGTATTTAAGATTCAAATTATGAATCTTAGACGTTTTAAACACTTTTGCTGCCTTGATTCATTTATGATGATTCTTTAAGATTGAGTTTAGTGAGAAAACTTCATACTGAGTGAGTTTGTAGGCCTAGAAAATCTTGAAATGTAGTGTTTGTGTTAAACTTACTGCATGTGGCTTTCAGAGTAAAGTTTGTTGTTAACAGCAGCTTTAATTATTTATTATTAGTTAACTAATTTTTATGTAGTTATCCAGAATTATTATAAATTAAATTTATTTAATAAAACAAGAAAAGTCACTTTTTATGTTTTTTCATTAGACCAACAGTTAATATGCAGTGTTAGTATATACAAACCTTAAATGGAGAAATCTGATTGGTTCGCTATCTCGGGCTATTCAGCATTATCCACTCGGGAT
>JAOBRD020542378.1:0-16674 GCA_027575215.2 Hydrozoanthus sils | reverse complement strand
ATTTGCTGCTTGATCGTACTTCCTTATTTGTATCTTTAGCTGGAATACGCTATTACAGTGTAACTTTTACAACAGTCTTGGAAGGTTTCAAACATAAATATTGGTGATATGAGGACTTTAGAAAAAGATCTTGTTGAAGAAATAGAAACAAAAAAGCAAAGGCATGGGCTAAAATTACGAATCACGATAGTTTCCATCTTCACAAATTGACAGGCACAGCGACAGTGAAATTAGTGTGAGTACGAAATCACGCTCCGTTGCCATGGCAGCCCACGACAAAAAATCGGTCCCTGTGTACGTGTGGCAGCTTTTGTTTCCAGACAAATTATCGGCGTCAAAAAATCGCAAGCTTCGCAACAAAAAATCGGCTCGTGTGTAGCGGCCTTAAGCTATCAGTTTTAGAATGTGACTTATTTTTTCAAAGAAAAAACAATCGATAGACATATGATTTCAGAACTTTCTAGTTTATTGAAAGATATGGCCGTATTGTTGACTGAACAGTTATGTACCACCTGACGCGTGCGCAAAGCACAATCTCTTCCTCAGTGTTGCTTTTCGAAATATATCATTTGGCGTAAATTTACCCTTCATCTTATGAAGGCCACACTACAGATCACTTCCTTCCTTATTTGGCTTCTGCCCACTCGTTTATCTGTGGCTGACATCGAAGCTCACCCGCACTGGTAACCGCGCCTTTCTGTATATGTAACCGCGCGCTGCAGCGCAAGTAAATCAATAATCTTGAGCAAGCAGTGTTTGGGACAATAATAAAGTCGCATCTTTCTAGATTTTGCGCAGGCTATTTTCATATCAGACTATAACTTAGACACTCCCATAAAGTTTTTTGTGCTATATGCATAAGGTAAATAAGAGTAAAGGGTATCAATTGTACGGCCAAAAATCCAGTTAATTACAGGATAACAAATAGATCAGTCTTGTGGAGGAAACGTTCTTCTTGAAACAAGCTTCTTTTTCTCAGATCAAAAAAAAACTTCTGAGTCCCTAAAGGGAATCGAACCCTTGACACTCTGATTACTGGCCCGACGCTTTCCCACTGAGCTAAAGGAACTTACATGCATGGGGAACAGGTCACTTAACTTGGTCTGTAGATGGTATATATCCTGCAAATTTGCTAGTTTAATATATATCCATATGATGAATAGATAGATCACAGTATTTATCCAAATTGTTAAATTAAACTTTCGGCAAAATAAAATAAATTTCGTATAAACCAAGCACCAAGATGATTGTTTTTACCCGGCCGCGGGGACATTCGGGAGTTTTGTTTCCTATTCCCAATCGACTCGTGTACACCCATAGATCTTCAGCCGTGTAAAAGGAGTAACTTTTGTTCACACATGAGTAGTCCAGACAATCGAGGCAAATGCCGCTTTTTGTGCATCGTTATAGCGTTGAGTTGTCATATTTTATTATAATTATATATTCTGAAAAATGTTGCATTTCCCTTAATTGGAAAACGATAATGCTAAAAACTAGTATAAACGGCGCCCATACTAAAGTTCGGAGTGTTACTGCTACATGAATAAAAAAATAAGATGAAAATGACAAACTAAGATACTTCTCGTAAAATTGTTCAAACAAAGAAACTAGTAACTAAATAATTGCATTTTAAAAATTGGTCAAATAAATGAGTTTTTGGTTTGGGTCCTTAAATGTCGCGAACGAAGGTGTATGCCGTGTACAAGTATGACGTCAGGAAGTTGGTTCTACAGATGCATGCGGCACTACTTGACGATCTGCTTTCGTAAGTCAAGCTCAAAATGTGTTTAAATTCGCATTTGCTCTTAAAAAATTCAAAGTGCTACGAGTCAAGAGCCAAATATACTGTTAAAAGAAGCCAGATACAATTTCATGAGCACACACATTGCATACTGAGTCTGTGACTGGTGAAAACGGGCAGTGCTGCACATTAATAGATCTAACAGCTAGTGTACTATACTCCGTTGGTCAGGTAAAGCCGTGGGTATCTGTATGGCCTCAGATCATTATTCATCCGATTAGTCAAGAGATTACTGGCACGCCCTGAAAAGAGATACAGCTGAACTCTATAAAGCACCTCCTAAATATCTCAAAACCGTAGAGTATTTTTGTTGCGCAAAATCGAGAATCGTACTATTAAAGTACAAGTACATCACAAATCATCTATCTAGACTGAGTTGAGACTATACATCGTCATTAAGAACTATGTATACTAAGAGGTAAAATGTTAAAGCTCCCAAAGCATGAACTGATATACGGATAAAAACAGAATTCAAACTAGTTATGTAGCTTTGACGCAGAAAGACCGTACCATCCGGTTTTAACGGTGAAAACTGTAACCTGTAAACTCCATGTATAGCACAGCTGTACAGAGTCAAAGACTATGAAACTTGAAATTTCTATAAAATACGTTTTATAAAACGGGACCCCCGAATGGTCCTTTGTGAGCATGCGGACACCCTGGGCATTTTTATGCGAGACAGAGCATTTTTATTTTAAAATAAATCGTGCGTTCGAGCACATAAATTACAATATTGACGCGCATGCATCAAAAGTTTGCGCGTACATTCGAGCAATGCCTTAAAATTGCGAGCACATCCGAATTTCGGGGACCCTTTTCATGTTGGTCGAATTTTGTTAAAATCTTCATAGAAGTAAAACTGCCATTCAAAAACCTTTTTAGGGAATAAGCTTTTTCAATAATTTTTAGTGCATGGAACATGTTGCCATTACCAATTCATAACCTAGGTGTTGCCTAACATGCAGGCATTGAAATATTGAGAACCGAGCGGTATAAATGTAGAGTATGACTAGCTCGAGCAGGTTGCCTAATGACTCTTGCTTGAGTGAGTTCAGTGGATCATTGACAATTACAATTTATATCAAGTTCCGTCAGGAAGTGTCAATTATGATATACTAAAATAAAGAAAGAATGTGACAAAAATTTCACAATAACCTGCTGGACAACAAAAATTTACTGAAATAATCACAGGGTTAACGCGTCTGCGTTTTGTTACTGTTGAGTACTTTTTCTAAACCTCTAAAAACGTTTTAGGGATGGTTATTGATAAGAACTTACTGGTAGACAGAAAAATTCATGACACTATATTTCTTTTTATCATAGGAACGGACAGTTCAAAAAAATGGTAGCACTTCCCTCGCCCAAAGTAAATAAATAGAAACACGGTGACAAGTTTTTCTTACGATTGTGCTTGTATAAAAAGATTAAAATGTTCACTAGTAAAATATCCGAAGTGCAAGCATAACGCGCCGTTCGTTTTGTATAAAAAATATCTATCTATACTTCATTTTCTTAAGCTTCGAACCTCGAGTTTGTTCAGTTTTGAAGATTTTTTTTTTTATTCTTTATTGGCTCTTCATTAAAGTATCGGTCGATTTATAAGAGGAAACAGCGAGAAATAAAGTCTGGCATACCTTCGAAGTTTAAGAATTTGGATTTTTATGTGAAAACTCGATTTCTGTGCCACCTCACTTGCATTCTATAGTTTATCATACTTTAACACTTTTATCTAGAATCTAGTAGGTAAAGCAAAATATATAGCAACTTCGTCGGTTATATTACCTGCTCAGAACTAGTTTATCGACCGAATTTTTAGGCATATTTATGAGGCATTCTGTACAGTCGGATAATTTATGGTCTAGTGAGTTGGGTTGGAAAATATTCCTGCATGTTTCTTTTTTAAGCTTTTAACCGGCAAAGCAATTATGATTTGGTATCAGATCTTGTTGAGTGCATGGCTGGGGATAGTTGATGTAGTAAAGAATTAACCAATGCAAAATAAGGTATTGACTTAAAAGTCAGTGTTAACTTCGTCAAAAATGAAATGCTGTGCTACAGAACTACGCACGATTTCTTCACATCTATAGATACAAAATCATTCCTAAATTCAGAAATAATTTATTATAGTATCGTTGCACAAATGAGGAGGGAGAGTATCTCCGAAAACGTTATTATGAAATTTTTAAACAAAGATTTTAATATTAGGCTTGAATGGTAAATATAATGATTTCTTTTACGGCCTAAAAGAATTAGAGCTTGTAAAATGTATACATGCAAGAATATTCGACAGCTCGTTAGTAGTAGTATAGTAGGTGATATTTTTTTAATCTTTTCACCATGTGCATTAAAGTATCGTCTTTTCAGTGGAGGTCTGTTCTTCATATAGTAATCTCTGAGTGTCTGGGCCCCTCACACCCAAAATGTTGTTATGAGGCGTGTTGTCTGGCTACACGAGCCGGTAGCACTGTAAGGCTACGGAGCAGAGTCATTAGCAGTATCTCAAAAAATGAAAAGAGCCAGTCAAACTTTTAGTTTCTCTTTCTTAGGCGCTCTAGTTCATCACCTTAAAATTCGGTGCAGCCTTTGTTCAGCGCAAGTGTAGACATTATTGTCACCCTACAAAAGAATATATCTCGATTTTAGCAAGTAATTCACGACAGTAGAAGATCAAAACAAAAGCGAAAGTTTTTTCCGCCTTTTCCGAGCCTTTTGAAATGTAACTTCGCGAGTGTGACCCTGAAAATTCCGCGAAAAGATGGTGAAACAAACTGAACCAAAGCTCAGAATTATTGTTATTATCATTATCGCTTTTTTTTGTTCTAGTGGAATTTCAAAACCAAAACTTTGCAAGCTTCAAGAACTACAAACATTTCTCCGATTTAAACGTTATTTTTTTAAAATTTAATTTACTTTTCAAAAGGAGCAAAGTTAATTATAGCTTTATAATTTAAAACATGGATCTCTTTTTTTGGAAAGGAAATTTTGTTCGACAAGGACTTAAGCAGATATAAAATATTTCAAATGTTGCAAAGGCAGATAAAGATATTTATATTTCAGTTTTGCCTTGTTGTGATCTTTCAGGATGGAGCACTAGCTAACCCCCGCTGCTTTAAGCACTCGTGTTTTGACGTGCTTTCCATTGGCGTTTGTCATTTGGAAACAATTTTGCCACCGCAAAAAATATATCCTGTTCGATTTAGGACGGATTACCGTGCGGTATGTTATTTTTTTAATTTTGTGGTTTAGGAAAACACAACCATATCAAATCACTGCGTTTCTGTCGCTAATTACGCACTCTTCACGTTGACGTGTGTTTCATGTGTGTTTCGTTTAACTACACATTAAAAGATTTTAGAACAAAGATCATTGAATTTTATTCTTTGTCTTTTTGAGACAGTTTTGTCTCTCACCCGACAGAAAGTAAAACAAATGCCAAAAGAAAACGCAACATCATTCTTATTCGGTTTGTTTCAATACGTTTTGCCTTTACAAGAAAAAGAAACATGTTCCAACTAGCGGTTGGCACTAACAAAATATCCACTTCCGATCTGTTCAAAGGAATTAAATGCAAAAAATGAGAATTCACGTGCGTGCGCGCGTCTTCGAAATACCGATTCCCGTTCAGTGTTTCAAAATACTTTTTGGTAGAAACAATCAAGGCCACACACAATTACTGTTAGTGTTAATGAATGTTAATTGAACTTTGTAAACGCCTTGACATAACTCAATAGACCAATTGTATGTTAGTGGAGTTGATTGGCTGATGTTCTATTTTGGTGTGACAGGCGTGCCAAGCCGTGAAAGGCTAATTTCTGGCCGGAAGAGGAGAAACACGAGACAACACGAGGGTTGTGCCAGAGTAATATCCTAAACACTGAAAAAACGCGACAAAAGGTTATCGCCTTAAGATTTAAATGAATAAGCAATTATGTGGATCATTATAAATCGAAAACAGAGTACACAGGCCCACACTTGACAAGTAGAAGCTAGTTAAATCAATTTAAAGAGAAGTCGCTTGGGCCAAAACGACACAGATCGACAACGAGACACTCCCCTGGACGGTTTACTGCTGTGAATTTTAGTATAACCTTTGAAAGAATGTCGGAATTTGTGGCCGTAGATCCGTTTATACCTTCACCGCTCAGTACTTGTAGCTCGAGTGGCTCTGATTCAAGCTTAAGTCCCACACCAAATATCCCTCCACCACCGAGAGTCCATTACAGTCCGTGCCATCGACGTTTAACCCAGTTTAACTACAACAGTACTAGTAACGGCAGCCGGTCGGCCTATCTCAAACGCTTATACACGAACAGTAGAGAAAGATGGAGGCAGCAACATGTCAACCTTGCTTTCGCTGAACTGAGAAAACTTTTACCGACGTATCCACCAGAGAGAAAATTGTCGAAGAACGAAATTTTGAGACTTTCAATGAAATACATCCGTTTTTTGGATAGACTAATACGAGATATGGACTCCGATGGCAGTAACGCGAGTCGAGACCAGGATATGAGTTCAAATCAGGATACGAAAGTTTCGGAAAACAAGGATATCACAGCTGCAAACGTTGACTGTCCCAATGGCAATGGAAAGGAACAAGTAGAACAGAACGATATCGAAGGCTCTGCAATTTGCAAACCAAGTGGGCCAAAGAGAGGAAGTTCAAGTTGCGTACTTAACTCAAATGTCAGTACCAGCAAAAACACTTCACAAATTTCTTCTTTTCCATTTATCGGGTGCACGGACGTTAAATGCGGAGCAAAATGATTTGCTACTCTGCTCTCGTCCGTCCGTGCTGGACTCGTCAGCTTACTATCAGTAATTTTATGACAATGATTCGATCTAATCTGATAGAGCTGGATTAACACTTGATGCAACGTAAAAAATTGAAGAGCATCCTTCAAGATTCTTAGACGATATTTAGTGTGTAAATATTGAAAATGTTAATTGTATGACTATTAGTGCTGTTTGCTTTGTAGTTAAAATTGTGTTTACTTTTGCTTAATCCGTATTTGTATTGTATTTATTCGAAAGGCTATTTCTTAACTGTGTTTAGAGTTTGATAGTGTATCAATAAATGTAAAACATTACGACACTGTACACAATAAACCTTGAAACTAAATCGCTTGCTGTCAGATTTGAGGGAGATATTTCCGACTGTCACAACGAGGAAGAAGCCTACTCATCACGAAGGAAAAACAGTTATTCCGCGGAAAATGGTCGTTGTTTAAAGTTTATGTTTGTTTGTTGGGCCTTTTCCGCTCCTAGTTTTAAAATAACTTTTGTTTATCAACTTTTGAAGGACAGCCGTTTGAACAACAAACCTTCACTCCATCTCAGGTTTACGCTCTTGAGACTTAACGTTTCAAAAAAGAATTAGAGATCAAACTTCAATTGTCTTTCTCTTCAAAATGTTAATGGCATGTGACGTTGATCAGTTATATAAAAATTCAGGATATACTGTCAAGCTTCGCTTAGAAAAGTTCTGTAATAGACCCCCAGACTCGGCCACTAATCGAGGTCAAAGCTTAACAATTTGGAGGATCTCAATCCAATTATGCGTTTTGAATCGAAAACTAACTTTTAGAAAATGCCCTGAAGTTGCTCCAACACAGATTCCAGAGCATTCTTCGGACCACGAAAGTCGAGAGTCAGTCTTTTATTAGTTAAGACAACTTCTTAAGGCTCGTAACAATAGCACTTTTGGTAAAAAATTGTTTCGTGTCGTGGTACCGTCACTCGAGCGGACAGTTCAGGCATGTAAGATTCTTTGCACACTGAGATGCAATTAGTAGCTTTATCACTTTTGAGATGTCCAAGTTTAAGAGAGGTTCAAAGACATCGGCAAAGTTCCACAAGAGTTTTGAAAAAGTGTTCCTTTAATGAGATTTAACATGCTAGAAGAAATAGTTTCTCAACCCGAGGACTAAAATCTCGTTTGTCTGAATCCGTGAACAGTTCAAGTTCTAAGCGAGTATAACATTTCAAACGCAACAGATGGCCGTGGACTGTTTTCGGACAAGCTTTGGGAAACTCTGCACCATGAAAGGTTGCTATTAGCCCGGCCTAAATGTTATTTGTGAGTCATTTACATGTATACACATGTTTTGAATCAAACTTAAAAGGTTTTTAATATACCATGATTTGAAATTAAGTTTGGTTTTGAACTACGAGCTCTTATTGGAAACAATTACTGCTGAAAGAAATAATGGATCATGTCATCCATGTACAGAGATAAAACCATCCCAAGTTTATTCAATACACTAGCCGAAGCACTATTAGTTAAAAAGAAAATACGTTACTACATCATGATCTAGACCTTTTTATCCAAATTCTATTTACAGTAAGCTCTGTTTTTATTCATAGCCGTTCGATTTTAGCTACCTAATTATAATATTCTAGCAATTACTTTTATCCGACCAAAACCTAAATTATCTTCCGTCCTCTCTTTAAAAATCAAAATCTTTCTTGAGAAAAACACAAAGACGGTCTGTCCCCAATATTAAGTAATTTACATATACCCTGATTTAAATTCAACTAAGCTTTCTCTACACAAAAGCAATTATTTTCTTTTCAAAACATTTTGGATATATGCGTGACTTCTATTTCTCAATCATGCAGCATTTGTGTTAGAATTAAGCCTTTGAGAAATTCATAGCACGAATTTAGAACTGCCTCGGAAAATATATGTCAGTAAATGTAGAACATCTTTCAACGTTTAGCTTTAGGATTACAAATCTTAATTGTCATAATTGTTCCGTTAATTGAATCCAGCTCCTTTGCTACCTACTTCAGCCGATAAATATCTTATTGTTATTTCTCAAATGTCGATGCAGTTTTTAGTACTTATCCCGGGTTTATATATACTGCT
Source organism: Hydrozoanthus sils (assembly GCA_027575215.2). NCBI lineage: Eukaryota > Metazoa > Cnidaria > Anthozoa > Zoantharia > Hydrozoanthidae > Hydrozoanthus > Hydrozoanthus sils. The sequence continues at coordinate 8,005 of JAOBRD020542378.1, read as the reverse complement.
ACCGTCCAAAGACCGGACAGACAACTGGGACAAGCAATTATTCAAACCTTTAAATGATAAAACTCTTTTATTTGCGCAAATATCGTGTTAAAAAAGTTCCTACATCAAAGACCGTTTATATTTCAGGGGATATAGATTTGTCCTTTTCTCATGGAACCAAATTAAATGGATTCCCTTTCTCCGCCATTAAAAACCCGCGATTACTTAATTGTGAAATGCACTTCTAACTTGACGAGAGTCTGTGCAAGTTTGCGTCTAAGTGTCTTTCTGTTGGAATGTCAAGCTTTTATTAAATTCCTTAAAACAACAAACAAATTTAAATCACTCACAGATGTTGGTTTAAGTAGAAAAGCAAAGAGCGATGTAAGTGGCGTCTTGGGAGAGCATTTAACAATTTATGCGCTTTTAGTGGTTCGTTTAGGAGCCATCAAAATGATTTCCGCGCCGCAAGGCACAAAGTGGCGACAAAAGGTTCACATGAACTATGACTTGTGCAGCAATTAATGCCGGCGTTTGCTTGTTTTGGCTCTGCAAGCCACGAACAGTTCATCGACGAAGTATGTTTTCAAGATGTAATCAAGCATGCAGTGGAATTCCTCTTCTGCATTGTAAACTTCAGTTCCTAATTTCCAACTGAAACTTTGATTAGGTTAGGAAATTATTTGAAATGCATGTATTCGATCAGCGGGGCTGTGCGTCGATCGAGTTAAAAAAAAAACAGTTGAGTCATGTTTAATCGTTTGGCCTTATCCTGCCAAAAACATGTTTTAAGGTAACAAAATAATGTCTAAATGCAATTCTTTTTGCTTGTCTCGAAAGGGCGATTCAATAAACAGTAAGTTATGCAACAAATCAATTAAGAACTGTATCAAGCAAACTTATCATTTCAGTTTGCAAAAACTTGGCAGAAAAACAGTAAAAACGTGGTTTTACCATACGATCCCTTAACCTAGCAATTCAAATGGTATATATACTATATCAGTTATTAGAACCACCTTACATTTAAGTTCCGTGTTCAAAGCTATTCTAATTACCAACATGAAAAGATACGTAAAAACCTTGATGGCATCTTTCAACGTAAACAAAAAAAAATTAAGATGCTAAAGCGTCATTTCAAAGTTTTATTTCCACACGTTATGGTTAATTTTAACCCTTGTTTTCAACGTTTTGGAGCAAGCAATTTGTCACGTCAAATACCTATGGAGAACATTCCAGTGGTCCATCAAACACACCTCATAAATTGTGTATCGGGTGTGGCCACTTACTGTAAGACAAGGAGGAAAATCTACCTAATTACCCGAGGAAATAACGTTTGATAATTAATCGCGGTGACGAGTAAGTGCTTGACAAATTTTGTTGTGACCGACTGTGAAGGGTTATTGTTCTATCTACTTTGGTTTTTTAAAACATTGTTGTACTATGGAACTAACTGTAACGGATTGTTGTACCAGTTTTCATTTACTCGTACATATGAACTGCTCAACTGGTGATGTCTTATATGCAATGAGGTTCTAGTTCTAATTGTTATAAAAGAGTTTAGTTGGACTTCTAGTTTTAAAACTTTTGAGTTGACTATGGCCGTTTTTACATTGGGCTAATTACTTACACAACCTATGTTTCACTGGCCAAAACAAAATATAAGTTGTCCAATTTGTTTAAATTAGAACTCTTAGTTCTAGAAACGAACGACCTCGCGGCGTTTCTTAATTTAGACGTACAATTAATCTTGATTTCAACCGAGTATATTATATTATGACAAGATGTTAGCGGAGCTTGAAAGACGGATTTCTACAAGTTCTTCGATATTCAGTTCCTGTCATTGCAGTAGTAAAAGCATGCTTGAAAAGCAGTTTCAACCAATCAAAAAGAAAACCTTTGGCTTAAACAATTTTTTGAGCCTCTGTTCTTCTTGCTGATATAGCTTTGACTGTTCTTGCCCTGATTTTGCCAATAGCGACAGAATTGAAAAATAATTGGAAACATTAATATGGATCGAGAAAAAATCTTGTTTCAGAACTTAGCTTTCTCTGAAGAGTACGAAAGTTATCTAAATTTAATGCAGATGGCGAGTCTTATATACATCGATACCAGTTTAATGATGTATAATGGTATCCGTCCTCCGGCACTGGTTTTAGGTCTCGCGTCTCGCATATTTCTTTGCAAATTAAGCCTATATATTATATATATATACAATGAAAGCAAGTGCATACGTTAATGCAGCAAGTGCTATGTTGGACTTAACTTGAAATTGTACAAGAACATCAATAATCTTTGCGGGTAAACATGGAACTTTCCTTTTAATTTGGGATCTTATCGATTACAAACCCGATATAGCCGTTTTCAGTTTTTCGCTTGGCAATGGTATTTGCTCTCTTGTCAGTAAACAGTTTAATGAAGCTATAGTGGCGTAATGTACTGTACGTACTTCCCAAGAGCTTCAAAAACAAGCTACTTTCGTTTTCAAGTATAGAACTGATTGATCTGTTTGTTTGTTTATTTATTTACTTATTTATTTATTTATTTACTTATTCATTTATTTGTTTGTTTATTTGTTAATTTATTTATTTAATTAATTATTTACTAACATTTAGGTCCTAAGAGGTACCATGGAACAAAGATAATAGAACTCGAGGTCCCTTACAAGGATCTTTTTCCAATGGGCAGGACAGCAATAGTGAGAAAACATTTGATTTTGAGCATGAAGATTTGCACGTTTCGCCTGGCTACGGGACCGGCCGGCCAATGTAATAATTACAATTTTTATTACCCTGCACTTACCGACAGCTTCATTGGATACAATTTTTACGTCAATGCATGCGTTTTGATTGGCTGCCGAGATTCATTACGAACCAACAGAATAGGACGGTAGTTCGACGCGACCGAAACCGAACTCGCCTCACGCGACGGCAATTTTCCGAGGTCAAATCAATCAATAATTTTGTCGAGGAAAACTAAATGAAATAGATGATAAAATGTTTGAAAAAATTTTATTTGGACTGATAGAAACAAACGCGTTCCCAGCGACCACAGAAGTTCGAAATTTCAAAGTTACCCAGGGAAGCATGCCCCCGGATTCACCCCCTGCAGGGGGTGCGCAGTAAGACAACAGTTGAAGGCTCACTTTGTAAAAAAATTTTTCAAGAGATGTATTTACATACTAAAAATTAAACTATGTTGTTTACGACGAATGTCACCTTCGAGTTCGAGACTGAACCATAAGAAAGTTTCAAAAACACTTGATCTAGATAAAGTGTTTATAGACCCTTTTCACGCAAAAATATGTTATAAACGCATATCAAGAAACTGTGGCCATTGCCAAAATCAGCGTATCCGTATTAGAAAATTTGCAAAAGTTCGTAAACATTTCCCCAAAACTAATGCAAATATGAATTTGAAGTTTTGGTATGGAAAAACATGGAAACGAGGCGATGCCTGTCCACCTTACTTTTCATTGGAAAATTATCCAGTTTCAAACTTTATATCTCCGTCAAATCGCGGCCAGTCTTTATGGAACTTTGTAGATTTACTATTATTGTGATGAGATTGACTCTGGACTCTGAACTGAATATACTTTTATGCAATGCTAGCGCGATAAAGGTCCATTCACAGCGATAGAATCTTCCAAACTTGTATCTTGACATAAAATAATCTAAACAAATTGTAACTGATTAGAAGATGATCAACTAAATGAACCACCAGTCAGATTTCGCGCCGTTTATTGACATTTTCTGTTAGCAGAGATCTTCAAAACGTTTTTCTTAACATTTACGTTGATTTGTATTTGCTTCGGGCGCAGAACTGACCAGAAAAACTTCGATCCGTAGACAGCGCGTCTTTTTTAACAAGCCGAAAGAGCTATAAGTATTGAATTCATTAAGTTCTGAAATATAGGTAACTGGACCGAGTCCTATATAGATATTCAACCCATTCAGCTTTCTCAGAAAATTTCATGCCAGCATCAAGGAACAAAATTTCTAGCACAAACTGGAAAGAGAGTAGCAACTGCCTTCGTTGTTGATGTCAGGAATATAAATAAGTTTAAAAAATATTAGGCTAGAAAGCGAAAAATGCACAAATTAAACGTGACTCAAAAGCAGTGCCTAACTTTCTTCTTTAAGAGCTGCGCAAAATTAGCTTTGCGTGTGACAATTTTAGCCTGAAGAAAGAAATAATTCTTCTGACAAAGAACCGATAAACTTTATACGTTGAAAGCAGAAAACGGCTAGACAAAGATTAAAACATGACGAATAGTTCCCGAAGGAATACATAAAACGTCTATTTTTTGCATTTCTTTTACACATGCGCCCCAACCACGAAAGATGTTTGAAAGCTGGAGCAAATACCTGTGACATTCCATCACGCCCAGATAAATAATAATTGATATTAAAATAGATTTGAAGAAGAAAAACAAATAACAATGTTCATTTCTAGGCTTTGTGCGTGCTGGCGGATATTGACGTTTGTGCGAAAAATAACTACATTAATTAAAGCACTCTCTTTAGAATCTAAACAGAATATGGACTACCATTGAATGAGCTTTCAAAAAAGTTACGAAATTCAGTCTTTTTTTAGTGCACACAAAGAGGAACAAGACAAAACATTATTCATTTACTGCTAAAAGAAAAAACAATTATAAAACTGCCGGTTCTAGCATTTATCAATTTCAACAAAACACACTTGTTCCAAAGTATCAAAACATGTAAGTAAAGTTACACCGCCGTCTTTTTGCGCTTGGTGATACTAATATTGAGCACTAAAATTAATGAGCAGCAGTTCTCGTTTATTGCACAAATGACATTATTAAGATATAATAGAAACACTGTTAAGATATAACAGAGACAGTTGTTTAGTCCATAGTTTTCGTTCATTCGAGCCAAGCTGAAAGTTATAATTTGCACAAGCTAGAGTTTATTGACTTATTGCGTGCATTTCTCTTTATCGACTGTATCAAAAACCCGTAGATTCATCCCAGAGGTCATAATTTTGCCGCCATGGAAGATATTTTTACAACATCGCATCAGCCCATTTATCAATTTACACTAAATATGACATAATTCCAGATAAGGAACTCGTTAAGTAATAAATCCTGATAGCGCGCCTCTTGATGTGAAATATTTTTTTTTCTATCTGTTATCAAAGATCATCCTCATCAAATGTGATAGAATACTTTGTGAGAATATCATTTGGCGTTCTAAAATTGTAGCAGGGCTTATAAATATGAATTTGGGGCACAAAAACAATCAAGCGTGCTGCCGCGAACAATTCAGAATCTGGATAATTTTGCTTGTAAAAACGATTTATAATTGCTGGAAGCCAGTCCTCCAGACTCTAAATGTCTCAACAAAACTCTTAAAATAAAAATAATAATGAGAAGTCTCTTACTAGGGATTCTTGTTATGTGACAACTATTATCTTATTATCTTGCAAGGTATACCACTTCGACACGACTTATATCTAGTATTCGTTGAACACGAGAACATAGCTTTATATAGTCAGGCTCACCAAATACCATATTCACTCGATTAAATGCCATTTGGTTAGACATTTTTTCTGGCTATTGGGTGGGGTTTAGCGGAAAAGCAGTGAAGTATAGTCACTTGTAGTATTGAACAATGATGTTATTTTTCAAAGGGAAGCGGCTAGCAGAATATGTTCTTTATAAGAATAGGGCTGAAAATCTCGAAAATTTAAGAATACTTTAAAAATAATGCTGAGGCTAAGATTTTGTTAAGAATATTGCACAAGGTATAACCAATAATGCTGAGGCTAATATTGCGCATGGAAAAAACGCTATCATCTGGGGACTAAGGAACTGGCAACGCCATGCTGACAGACATATTCTATTGACCTGTATTCTATGGATGTTTTAAGAATGTTTTCAGCCTCAAAACGCCAAAATATTATGAATATTGAGCCTGAGTCTGAAAAATAATATTCTTCTAAAATAAGAGTGTAGGTTACGTTAAGTTCTTTTTTTTCTTTAACAAGAACTGACTAAGCGAAAGGCCGTTTATTTTTTGGCAATATTAATAATTATTTTTGCTTTCAAATGAGCAGCTTAACTCATTCTAAGAAGGGTGTTTATTATTGTGTTATGCTCCGCTCAAGTTCGTCGTTTAATCGAGAGCTGGCGTTTAAGTAGATACAATAAATTAGTATATACCAGCTCGGCTACGCGCGATTTAATTGGTTTAGAAATAGTAGATATGAGACAATATTTACCTCCGAAATAGTAGCTAATGAGACCGAAACAAAATGGAGGACCGAAGTAGTCGCTGCGCGACAGTTTCGGATCACGATATTGAAAAGTTGCTTTAAAAACACGGGATATTTAAAAGAGCTTGAAGATTTAAATATCCCGTGCAGAGCACTAATTCTTGCACGACTGTACTGAAAGTTTCAAAAAGTCAATGTTTTTAAAAGGAGCTTCTCATGGTTATCGCGTGTTGAGCGTGTTATGGATACACGCGGGAGGTCAGGAAAGCACGAGAGAAGAGTTTCTCTAATTTCTCTCGTGCTCTCACAACTTCCCGCGTGCATCAATATCACGATAAACACACAATAACCGTGAACTATTTCTTTCAATCATTTGAGTGCTGAATAGTAAGTGCCTATTTAGTTAAAGACGCTTACCAAAGTCGATCAAAAAATTTTCATAGGTGTTTTAACTAATTATTATAACATAGAAGGCAAAATTACTTCGCGCTAATTGGATAACAACGGGGGTATCTTTTCTTTATTCCGAGTAAAGTTATTTAGTGCTGATTGCTTTCGAAAATTTTTGAAGACTTTCCAAAAATTTTAAAATCATCGAAATTTCTTAGAATTGTTTTCCGAAGATTTTCCAACAATTACAAATACCTCCGAAGATTTCCGAATTTGTTTAATAACCATAAAAACGCCTTAGAAACAATTTCAAAACCTCTTCCGAAGGTTTCCAGAGATTGCAAAGATTTAATTACATCTCCGGCAATTTTTAAAAAAACTATCTCAAAATGGAAGAAGAGGTTTGCACTTAGTGTCATAAACATGCAATCGCCTGGTTCTTCGCAAAATTTAGAATCAATATCACTTGTGTTTTCAATTTTTTTTCAAACTACCTTTGTCGCGAAGCAACTCGGGCAATATTAGGGAGATTTAGCACCAAGGATACGCGAGACGCGAACGCGAAATACGTGTGATCACGTCAGCAAGATTTTCCCGTGTCTGTCGTTTCTCGTTCCAAAGTAAGGGTTTTCGCGCGATTGATATTTACGTGAGATTTTTTTACCTTTTTTTTCAAGCGTAAAAATAGATTTTAACTCGTACAAAAGGTAAAGGGAAGTTATGCTTAATGTTCACTTAGCTAAATTGAAGAAACAGCACGAGAAATTATTCAAATAAATAGTGCCAATTGGTAATTTTCATCAACGGGAATCAAACATTTGTTAATTGTGACATGCAAACAGTACAAAATTTCCGAAAAAAATCAATTTTTTTTGCTAATATGTACTTTAAGAATAAGGTTTTCAATTACTTTTTAATTACTTGACACTAGTTTCTAGTCTAATTCGAGTCGCTCGCGTGTTTTCGCGTAAAGCTCACGTCAACGTGAAGCTAAAACCAAGAAAACAAGACAAATATACGGCAAACGGCAGACGGCAAATTGAAGTTTTGCCGCCTTATGTATACACGGTGCTAAATCTCACTATTGAAAAAATTGAAAACACTCGTGAAACTAATCCTTAAGTTTACTCTACCCCATGCAGTCACCTGTACTAAATTAGAGTAATACGACAAGCTAGCAGATTCGTTCCTGTAATTGAGCAAGGTAGAGGGCATATGAATAAAGTCTCATTAACACTTAACTTTTAGTTTAACAAGTTACAGAATTTGCTTTGATTGATCCACGCCTATCCTCTCTCTATTACCTGTGTTATTCTGCTAGAACGTATGGTATATAGTTTTTAAAAAAACTATTGAGTGCGTCGGCGAGTAGTATAAACTTGAAGTATATATGATAAAT
>JAOBRD020542273.1:0-16677 GCA_027575215.2 Hydrozoanthus sils | reverse complement strand
ATCGTAAAAAACCGAAAATCTAAAATTTGGTGAAAAAAAGAATTTTCAACAACATCCATGGTCCCATACCTCCTTAATTGTATATTGTTAATTTTGATACATACACGAATTATACAATACAGCCGGAACCTGTATTAAGCGGCACCAGCTGTGTAACAAAGTGATCACTGATCATGAGTTGTCAAAGTCCTGAGAATTACTTGTCTTTCCTTTAAGAACTGTAATTTTGACCTCTATCAAGCGGCCTCTATTAAGCGTTCGCGATCGATCGCCCTTTTTGATTACCAAGTCCCTGCGAGCTCTTTCTACTGTCTTGACCTGTATTAAACAGTCATTTTGTAAACTTTGTAACTTGGTATCAATTACTTAGGCTGCGAAGCAAGCGCTAACAGGGACTCCCTCTTTCTTTTTTTTTTTTCGTTTTTCCCCTACCTCTCCCCCCACCTCCCTCCCTTGCCCTTTTACAGCTTGTTTTTGCAGGCTATAGAAACTCAATTTCTACGGAGCATGCGCAGCTTTTTTCCTACGAAAAAACTCGATTTCTACGGAACAGATACTTTTCTACGGAGAAACTCGATATTATATACTTACATGAAGAAAGTCAACATATTAAGGCCAGGGTACATGCACCCAAAGCGCGCTTTTTGGCGACTTTTTCTCATGTCTCCGTCCATGATTTGAATTTCCAAAATCGAATTGCTAAAATTGAAACACGGATGGAATTAAGAAGAAACAAATAGAGTAATTTAAATTTTTTTGGATGAATTTGAAGTTGTATTTTCGTAGTTTTATAGAGAATTTCGAATTTAGTGATTTTTTGGGAGTTTTTACCGTCCTCAAACCAAAGCTGTACCAGTCCCTTGCCAGGAAGGACGGTTTGCTGATTTTACTCAATATTCTTCTCGTTCAAATACCTTTTTCAACTTCTTCTCTATCCTACAAAACTTTGGGTGTACCCAGGCCTTAAGCCAGGCCGTCTAAAGGGGGTTGTGGAGCTGTGGAGCCATACCTCTGTTGCTACTGCAGCTATAGATCAGAGATTTGTTGTGAATTTTTTCCCCTTGAGTTCCACCCACGGTACCTCGCTATGGAGCTCCACTTATCAACTACGCTATTTTCGGCCATTTACATTCGAAAACAACGTTGTAATTCCTCTTTAGTGCTGACGTCAGCATGCAGAGAATTTCGAAAAATCGTTCCCAGATTGACCGCAGCGCCCTTGCAATGAAACAAAGTAACATTTTAGTTGAATTCTGTCTTAACTTTTACTTCTGAGACGAATTCTTGTCGTATTTTGAATCAACAGAGTAACTGGCTTGAAAGCACTTTGTTTTGGGGTGCAATATGGGCCACCGTAGAAGGGCCCCAAAATGAATTTCGACTTTTAAAATCTAAGAATATCTGAGTAAAACATTTCGAATGAAATTCTTGAAAGAATGTACCTGAAAACTTATTTCGCGTTCAGAGGCCTAGAACCGAGTCACATGACTAAAATGGCCCTTTTACGCCATCTTTGATTTCCTGAACAAAAAAGGGTCAACGTGGCTACTTATAATTTGTAAGATTTTCCAACAAGAAGGCCTGCCTGAAAAGCAAGAGATCTAAAGGTTTTTCTAAGGCGGAAATCAACATGAAGGGACAAGAAGGAGGCTTTCAGCTGCCTTCTTTCCTTCCTAGGCTTTCACACGACAAGCAAGATACGCTTCTTAAGTTACTCGTTCTTTCTATCGCTGCAACTTTGTGTGAGTATTATATTGATTCCAGGAAGTCACGCACTTAGGGTTTGTTGCAGATTGGCCAAGAACTGTGCTTGGCATGTAAAGTTGCTTGTGTGGAAATGTTTTTGGCAACTTGATTTGTTGAAACTGGAGCAAATAATATTTTTCGTGCAGATTGCTAGGAGCAAAGTTACACATCAGCACAATTAGCTTATAATTTGTATGAATGAAATAATGTGTAAAATTTTTATATGCTATGTTTATTACTGAAAATATCATGCTTTATCTGACTTTTATTTTGTGGCTATTTTTTATTGCTTCCTTGAAGGTGTAGGTTTCGATTCAAAACATATATATAAATACTAAACAAATTTTAACAACTAGAAATTGAGTATCGCAAAAAAAATGCAGGTTCAATATTGCATATAGAGCTTTAATCCCAATCTGATATATATACCCAACTTATTTTGTCTGCAGCATTCTCGACTAGATTGTTTTCTGTTCTGCGATTCGAGAGTGTAATTCACGAGTTCGATCCGTAAGTACTTTGTAATTGTTTTGTCTCGAATCTGTGGGCTGTAGCGGTCGGTTGGTAAAAGGCTTGTGTAAGTAACACGTGGCCTTTCATCTAGAAGATCGCTGTTTATAAATAGTCCAATTTCTGGTATACTAAAATTTATTGATAACACTACATCGTATGTAGTGGTGTTGATTATCAATTTTTATGGGAAACTAGAGATGGTTAAATGTTTTTATTTCTGATCACTTTAAATTCTGTTAATCATCTCGTTTTTCTTGCACTAATAGTTAAAAATATGAATCTATTTGTTTTGAATAACACTGAAACTGAAAAAGGTGCAAAGCTAAGGACGTGCTTTTAAAACAGTTTTAGGTTGAGATGAGTATTTAATAAGACAAACAAATTAATAAGTAGATTTGAAAATTGAAGGACATTTTGAAAGTTCCTTGATACTTAAATTATACAGTTTTTAAAAGTTGTTTTACTGTTCTTTTTTTTAGCTATTTTAATTATAGAACAACAAGATTTCTTGCCGAAGAAGGATTTTACAGGTTTCATAATTGGTTTGATGATAGAGCCTGGTATCCGCTGGGCCGTATCATTGGTGGTACGATTTATCCAGGTGCGCTATTTGGTCTTCAAGTTTCACTGCTGTAATACAGCAAGCTTCTTTCAATTTATATTATATTCTTGAAAACAACTTATTTTTGTTTGTTTATTTTGCTTCACTACTCTTGGGTAGTTTGAGAACCCAAAAGGTTTTACAACCCAATTACTGGACTCCAAGGGTCAAGGTTTAATGTCCTTATCCGAGAAGATGCGAAGGTCTAACTGTTTGCAGATGTTAAAGAAAAGGCAGCACCTTCTTCTCAGTTATTTAAGACCTTGAGTGAAGGTCCAGCACCGGGAATTGACCCCGGCCTCCCACACAACAGACTGGCACCTCACCAACTGGGTTAGCCAGGTGTCATTTGGCTAGTGATAAGTGGAAAGTTGTAAAACATTAATTACAACAGTATATTATCATGTCTTTACAGAATATTGTAGATTAAAAAAATTTTCAAAGTAAGAAAAAAATTTGTGCAAGTGTGTTAAAAGGTAAAATTTGGGTTTTTTTCAAATAATTTTTTTTTAAACCTTGGACATTTCTTAAAAATCTATGTTTATAAATGGTAAACCTTGTCTAGGGTAATAAAGACAAAGATTCACTCTTGAATATTGAAGAAAATAATTAGGCCTTGGAGCCCAAAGACTTAAATCTGCCCATCTCTCTAATCAGCCACATTGATAACATGGTGAATCCTGATAGTGTATTGACAGCATTACTGACTAGCAACCAGTGCTTAGTCAAGGGTCTGAGAGCCACTCAGGGCAAAAGTCCACATTTTTGTGGACAAGTGTGGCAAAACTAGGTTAAATGTTTGTTTTAGAGCTCTCTGATGATAACTTATTAGAATAGGGTTATTATTAACATTGTTAATGTCATTGTTTGTGACAGGTCTGATGGTGACATCAGCAGTGTTGTACCATGTGCTACACTTCTTCCATATCACCATTGACATTCGGAATGTGTGCGTATTCCTTGCTCCATTATTCTCCTCCTTGACCACCTTAATCACTTACCAGCTGACCAAAGAACTAAAGGTACAGTAATAAAACTTTACCACGTGTAAACCATAACTGGTTATTTAACAATTGTTCAATAGCACAGCTTGGATATGAGATGGTAATTAGCTAAAGAGGCATGTAGTGCCAAGTTGGCTTTAAATCATCTCATATCTAACAAGTACAGATGGAATAATTGTTTTATTAAATTTCTTGAGTTTTCCAAACCTATCACTATCTAAAAATTACAGTTGAAGTTTTTCAGAACCATAATTATTTCGGCTTTGCAACACAACACAGTCACTTTCCATATATAGTCAATTTGATGTATGAGCCAATAACCAGGATTGAGTGAACCAATCAGAACACTAGAAATGCAATAACCGCAACCTTACCGTTGGAATGGGTTAAACCCAAGCTTTGCTGATCAGTAGCATCATCAAGGACTCCCATAAACCCACTCTTAAAAAGGAAAACTCACCCTTTGAGAAGGTTTATTGAGTTTCTTGTTGATGCTATAAATCCCCAAAACTCAGATATTCTTCAACTTTTAGTGGCATGATCTCACTAGATTTCTTAGATCATAACTCTGTGGTTATACTATATTTTACACTTCTTTTTGGCCTAGAGTTAAACAATGTCGTTGAGAATTTATTGTGAAGTATTTCATTTTTAAGTATAACAGCTGATATTATGTTGATGTTCCTGTCAGGATGCCAGTGCTGGCCTTGTTGCTGCAGCTATGATTGCTGTTGTACCAGGTAAAACAGATAAATTTATTGGATTGTTAATAATAAAGTTACTGGTATTTATTGTTGTCTGATCATTGTTGAATTAACTATTTTGGTCAAAGGTTAATAATTTTGTTAAACAATCTTTAAGGATGGGGAAACAATACTCAAACAGTAAAGATCCTAAAATTAATATAAATATTTTTTGTCTACATTCAAATAGTGCAACTAGTCTCGTTTTGCATAACATATTCTTTTGAAAGTTTAACTCAATTTATAAACAAGTTTAGTTAGGCTAATTTGAATGTAGACAAAAAAGTTGCCACCATTTAGGCATAGGGTCTATAAAAATGACGAATAAGTTGTTTAACAGTGATTCTTTTTTCATGGGCAGCAGAAGCAAAAAAAATATTTGAGGGGAGGGGACACAGTGGAAACTGTAATAAGTTTGCTATGAAATCCAAAATTCCTATTCAAAAGCTGCAGTTGTTAGACCAAAATAAATTGGGGCCTGGCCTGCCTCTTATCCCCCCCCCCTCCCCTCCCCAAACAAATTATTGAGGGGGGCAGTTATGCTGCCCATGATTTTTATTAATAAAGACCACTGCATCAATTCCAACTACGACAACTTGGTGACTTAAGGCAGTAAAAAGGTTGATGATAAAATTCTTTACTGACAGTTTGAAATTTTTTGGGTGACAAGCTTTTGGTATTAGCAGTTGATTACTCTAGATAGTCATTAATGTAAGTCGTTTTGTCTGTTACATAACACACTAAGATATCATTGACATCAGAAGTTGTCTATCGTGAAACAATAACAAGAATAACGTTTGGCGAACCATAGGATACATCTCTCGTTCAGTCGCTGGGTCATATGATAATGAAGGTATCGCCATCTTCTGTATGCTTCTTACATACACACTCTGGGTGAAGTCTGTGAAGACTGGTTCAATCTTCTGGTCCACTATGTGTGCCTTGGCCTACTTTTACATGGTTTGTATACATCAAATGGTTTCAGTGCAGATTTTTTAAATAGCGCAAGTTCACCAAGTGAAAGCAAACTTGTTTATTTCTAAGTTGTTACAACTTTAGAACTAATTTTGTTGAATGTGTTATCCCTAAAAATACCATTGATTCTACTTTTGACTCCAAAGAGTCTTGAATTAAATGGCGGTTTTCAAAAGTTTTTAACCATTGGTTCAAATACATAAGGAGATTTTTGGTTTGTGATTTTAGGGTCGTTATTATAAATTTAACATAATCTGCTTTTCCTTGCATTGTTCATTTTCATGAAAGTAAAAGATATGATTTTTTAAACATATCAGCCATGAAAGTTTTCTTATCTTGTTGTTTACTATTAATTTATAACTATTACTGACAATAGGTAATAGATCTATTACTAGTAATAGGGGAGTCGAAAGAAAGTAATTTTATGTTGATCAAAAAATTGTTACCCCTACTGTGTCTTTGAGGGGTAAGAAAAGCTGGAGAGCGGTACCAAGGGACCTCCTTTGAGTGCCATTCACCTTGCATCCTGTATGTACACGGTTTCATGTGCATAGCATAGCCTTCCAACCATTTAAGGGTTATATACTTGGTATAAAAACATAAGTCATCAGTGCTGTGGCCAAGCAGTTAACATGTTCAACTAGTAATCCTAGGGTCGCAAGTTTGAGCCCTGGTCAGACCAAGTGCTGCACGTTGTATCCTTGACAAGACACTTTACCTGACTTTGTTCCAGTTGACTCAGCTGTATAAATGAGTACCAGTTCTGCTGGGGACTAATCTTTGATAGATTAGTGTTCTGTCCAGGGAGAGTCAAAGACTCTCATCCGCTTGACACTAAAGAAACCGGAGATAAGCACCAGCCCTATAAGCCACTTAGGCTGGAGAAAGGATTTAGCTTTAACTAGAAATATAAAACAATCAGAACTTTTTCAATGTTGAGATGTTAAAAAGAAAAATCTTCTACTACAACACAAATACAGGTGTGTGTTACTGTCTTATCAACTGTCTGTGTCCAATTGCAGGTGTCATCCTGGGGTGGTTATGTCTTCCTAATCAACCTGATCCCTCTCCACGTGTTGGCACTGATGCTGACTGGGCGATTCTCACACAGAATCTACATTGCCTACTCCTCTGTAAGTTGATGAATTCTTGTACAGAGTTCTTAGCGTGGCTCAGTGTTTACAACTTTACTGAGCACTTTAACCTTTCGGCCCCAGCAAGGCTATCAGCATGTAACTTCTCCTTATATAACTCACACAAAATAGCTCATTTTGTAATGAGAAAATGAAAATTGATCAAAGGAGGTGGAATATTGATGAAACAGAAATTCTCCAAAATTGATTACATATTGTTGAAAAGTATGAACCCAAGTTGGGACATTTTACCAATACTGAAATATTGCTGGTTTTCAAAAGGAATAATGTGTATAAGTGCTGAACATTCCAGAAATTTTATATATTATATAGTTTATTTCATTATTTTGATACTAGATAAAGAAACTTTAAGTGATCAATGCAATGTTTCATGTTGTTTTATTTGTTGTTGAGTGCTGAAACAAGAGATTTATAAGTGAAAATGGCAGAAAAATGCAAAATTTGGCACATGTTAAGAGTGTAGATGTTGCTGACATTACCTCACCAAGGTTTCACAATGGTTCAAATAACTCGTATGTACTGTGTTTGTTTTGTTAACAGGTTTATTGTCTTGGAACAATCCTGTCAATGCAAATCTCATTTGTTGGTTTCCAGCCTGTTCTGTCCAGTGAGCACATGGCTGTAAGTGGTAGTGCTTGGTAGTTGTTAATATACATTCATCGTTTTCCTCATCATTATCATTTTCATCATTAACACCATTACCGTTGTCATTATCATCATCATCACTATCATCACCATCATCAACATTGTCATTAACACCATTGTCGTCATCATCAACACCATTATCATCATCATTATCATCATCAATGTCATTAAAACTGTTACCAGCATCATCAACACCATTATCATTATTGTCATTATCATCATTATCACCATCATATTCGACAATCATTAACACCATTACAAGCATCATCAACACCATTATCATTATCATCATCAATGTCGTTAACACCATTATGATCAACATCAACATTATCATCTTCATTATTACCAACATCATCAATACCATTATTATCATCATAATTATTTTCATCTAATATTATCATATCATCATCACTTAATATTCATCACAGAATATAAGTGTTACACTTTTGAGACTGCTGTTTGCAAGAGTAGTACTGAATTTTGAGCTTGCTCTTGAGGGCCACAGGATATTTATGACAAAATAAAAAAAAGATGAAGATAACTTACTCTTAAGGCTGTTTGGTTACCAGTATTGCTGAGTATTTGTATGTGTCGGCAGTATTTTGCCGGACCTTTCGGTGAGCCAAAATACTACTCAATCAATAAGAATTATCACTCCCAAGCCATAAATTAGAAAGAAAGTATTAATTTATCTAGGCTTTGTAATGAAGAGTTTATTTCTGAAGTTCTTCTTACAGAATTCCCCCAAGAGCATGGGTACCAAAGCAGAGACTCTGCAGTAGAAATGTCTTCATAACTTTTCCTATGACTACTCTTCCCTTGTTACAGAGTTTATGGAGTCATTGTAGAATTTGACTGCAGGAGACAATTATCAGTTAAATCACTTTAAATGGCATTGTCCAGTCAAAGGAAAACCTAGTTTCAATTTGTTTCTTGAGAAACCAAGTTGTTGTTTTCTGTTTGTTTAACTTTTTTTTTTTTTGAGAAAGGAGGAAGGCAGTGCAGGTGCAAGAGCAGAGCAGCGTGTCACCACTGTCCGACTCTAATGGGAGAACTCTGATCTCTGACATTGTTATGACTTAATCATTTTCTTTTTAGGCATTTGGTGTGTTTGGATTGTGCCAGATCCACGCATTTGTTGACTATGTACGCTCGCGCATGTCCAGAGAAAACTTCCAGCTGCTGTTTAAAACTGTTGTTGCAACAGCTGCCATTGGTGCAACCCTAGCTGGTGGATTCTTAACAGCTACTGGGAAGATCTCCCCATGGACTGGCCGATTTTACTCTCTCCTGGATCCCTCCTATGCAAAGAACAACATTCCAATTATTGCGTCAGTCTCTGAGCATCAGCCGACCACTTGGTCATCGTTCTACTTTGACCTTCAGATGCTCGTGTTCATGTTTCCTGTTGGGCTATACTTCTGCTTCAGCAAACTGACAGATGCTAATATCTTTATCATTATGTATGGAGTCACAAGCATTTACTTTGCAGTAAGTTGTTGAAAAACTCTTAGATACTCATTATCGTTGATCTTAGAATTTGGTTTGTTTGATTCCAAAAAAAAAAGAACTTGCAGAATTAACAGCCATGAGGTTTACTTGTTAGTGGTTGGTTTAAAAGAGTAAGACTCTGTTTGGAGAAAACCCAATAAAGTTTGGATTAGATGTAGAGTGTAAGCAATGACCTTGTAAATTATTCTCTGTTAGCTTTTGAAATATGCCAGTATGATAGATCTATGCTGTTTAACCCAGGTGTCTTGGTTTGAAATGTGACCCTGTAATGGTTTTTTAATGCTGAGATTTACACAAAGTTTCCTGAGCCTACAATTATTGTCTGGACACTTTGCAAAGGACATCAAAAAATATAATAGAGAAGTCAAAATTTTGTTAGTTACAAAGATAAACCCTTCCTGAACTGAAAAGTAATGAACCAAGGTGAAATTGACAATTCAAGGTAACCAAGTGATTTATGGTTTCATGTCACCTCTTCAGGGTGTTATGGTCCGTCTAATGTTGGTTCTTGCTCCTGTGGCCTGCATTCTGTCTGGAATCAGTGTTTCCTCTATTTTGACTACTTACATGAAGGTAAGGTTGCATCACCAAATACTAGTCAGGGGGTTGTTATTGAACTGCACTCAAGGGGGGGGTGTAATATTGTGGTGAGCTTAGGGTAGCTATTCTTTTATTGAGGTGTGCTCTTTCCTCAGAGGGTCTATTATTGAGCTGAGCTCAGGGGGGGAAAGTTATTGAGATGTGGTTAGGGGGACTGTTATGGAAGTGTGCTGAGGGTGGGCTGATTTGCTATTGGTGTGTACTTTATCTGTTTCATATTGAATGTTCTAAAGTAAAAAGACAGTAAAAGATATCAGTGACATGGTAACAGAAAATACCAAGAAGTCTTACTTACTTTTCATTTTCTGTTCTTTATGAAGAATTTGGATGTCACAAAGAAAGAGAAGAAGGCTACTAAGAAGGCAGATCCAAGCTACCCGATCAAGAATGAAGTGGCGACTGTCATGATTGGCTTGATGACAGTGTTCCTTATTACCTACACCTTTCATTGCACCTGGGTTACCTCAGAGGCATACTCTTCACCATCCATTGTTCTTTCAGCCAAGCAACATGATGGATCTCGGGTTATTTTTGACGATTTCAGGGAGGCTTACTATTGGCTGCGGCAGAATACTCCAGAGGTGAGAATATGAGAGTGTATTGTGGCATGCCATAGAATATTGAAAGTAACAGCCTGGTTACTGTAGGTACCTCCAGATTTTGCTGGCAAAACAGGCCACTATTTTCAGGTAGCCATTATTTTTGGATAGGTTAAAAACTGATATAATATGTAATAATTATATAAAATATATAATACAATTCTCAATATGAAAATTGTATGCGTGTGGTCAGATGTACGCATAAATTGTGCGTGCGATGCATGCGATGATATCATCGCAATTTGCACAGTATTAAGGTTGAACACAACAATGTAGTTCCTGACAACAAGGTATATCAGATGGTGTTATAAAACAGTATTATGCAGGAATTCATACACAGCCGTCAGAGCGTTATTTATATCTTATAAATATGTAATAGTTTAAGTAGCTGATAGTCGTACGATTGCTAAAATAACCAATAGACTTGCGTCCTGCTGGTAGAAAACGCGAACTCTTTATAATAATATTTAAATTAATGTTTGCTGTAATGTCCGGGCGAATACTCACACCACTCATTTTGGCCACAAAAAGAAAAACAAACAAGCAGATTACCCGCACCAGTAGATAACCCGCACTCAAAAACAAAAGAAAATATCCAAACGAGTTTGAAAACTTACGCTGAAATTTGAAGTGATTTAAAAATGCTTTAAAAGGTTCTCCTTGCAATTCCATGTAAAAAGCATTAAATTTCCACGTTTTTAAGCTGCCATATTAATGGAAAAAGTACTCCTCTATCTATCCACAATTTCCTCACTTTTATGTCAAAATTCATATCTAATTTTGTGAAGTTTTCGACTTCACTTGGCAGCATTTTAATAGCGTTGCATCGTGCTATCAAAATCGTTCAGCGCCATTTTGTTTATAGGTCGAGGAGAGGCTGGGGTGAGTGCTGGGTGGGGTCGAATTGAGCAGTTTGTGAGATACATATTTATGTAACACAAGCTTACAAGGTCTTAGAAATAGCTTGAAACAGGAATATACTCTCTTACTCATGACTGTACTGGACTATTTCACTGATATTCTTGTAAGTATTTCATTTACACACACACTTGAATCACTTTTCTAACTGTGCTGCGTCATGAATGAAATGAATCAAAAAGTTGCATCATGATTATGAATCAGATGCCTTCAGAAGGTGGAAACGCATGAAGTTGACATGAGCAGTGTAAACAATGAAAAATTATTTTATGTTCATCCAATTTATTGGGCGAGTAAAATACATACCATCTGACTTAGAAATTATCGCATTACCTGCAGCTCTGTATTAGCTGCAACAACATCTAAACACAGAAAAATTAAAGTATTACCTGCGGGTAATCGCCTGGAAATTACGGTAATTCTTATTCGTCGTCTGTGTCCATTTCTTGACATTCCTCGACGTCACATGAATGACAGAAGACAAAATCTGTGACCGTAGTCTATACTAACCTGAATAAATACTTTCATATTCGCACGCACTTTTGTATGTAATGCAATTTGTGTGTGCGATTGATTACACACATTAGTTGTTTTGTGCATGTGTGGATGCGTGTGCGTGCGATTGCACACATTATGTTGAGAAGCCTGACAATATATAAAAATTGAAAGTCATTAGACCATTCATGCATATTTTTTTATAAATTTATTTCAAAGGCTACAGTGTCGGAAGCTATTAAATATGTAATGCCATCCAGAAGTACAATCATGCATGGCTATAACCTTCACTCAGGTGAAACTAGGGAGAGCTGGGTCATTGGTAACATGAATTGTTTTAACAATTTTATAACTGTATGTTTTCAGTAGCTGACCCCACTTGTAATTTAACTTTTGTTGCTAAAGTGCGGAATAAACGATTATTATTATAACTATTATTATTACTATTATTATTATTATTATATATTATTATATGATAATCCTACAGTGTAATGTAACCAAATGAAAAAATGGTACATTATATGTTCACTAATACTCAACTGTACAGTTTATTTTGACTCTTCAAATTTGTCAAAATGTCATTACTTTTGGGTAGGCAGTTAAATTAGGATTTATTTCTTAAGGAGGACAAAAAATTTATTTTGGGTGGCTGTTACTCTTGGGGGAAGGGGTTGGGCACTACTTTCAGACTTATCTGTTAGAAGCAAAGTAGATTGAAGTAGGATGGTCTTTATTCCTATGAACAAGGTCAGTTTTAGAATCGAGTGATAACAAATTATGATAAACTCTACAAATTTATTGCCTTATTTTCTGTTGTTACTGTAAGTAAAATTTGAATGTTGACAAATACCATAGGGGTAAAAAGGTAAATGTGGCCATTTTGGTGTGACAACTATTATGTACATGGTTTTGTTTTTGAAAGCTCATTGGTTGAAGTAATAAAAGAATTGGATAAGGTTCTGTATCTTGCAGGCATTGTTCTGTCCTGTTAAATTCTTCTCACACACGAATCTTGTGTATTATGATGTGAAAATGTTAATAAGTATGATCTATCTTTTAAAAATCTGTGTGTGTATATGAGGTTCTATAGAATTTGCTATAAATTTGTGTCTTTAACTGAAGTTTATAAATTTTACCTGTGTTAGAATGCTAAAGTGATGTCCTGGTGGGATTATGGGTATCAGATAACAGCTATGGCCAATAGGACAATACTGGTTGATAACAACACATGGAATAACACCCACATATCTCGAGTTGGCCAGGTGAGAATACACAAGATATGTCACAAGATATCAGAGTATCTATTCTAAGTGCTACCATTGTGACAGATCATGGCCTCCTGATTGCTGTGTGACTGGGCTCAAGTTTTGTGGTGAAGGATTTCGGTCTTTGTATGTGAAATCATTGAACTTCATCTCTATATACAAAGCTGAAAATATTTTACCTTGAACCAAGAGTGATCATGAGGCAATGATCTGTTTAAAGTGTCTATGACATGAAATATTTTGTAATGTCATTGGATAGATCTTTCTATATGGGGAAGAGCAGTGAAGAAATTTTGCCAAAATCTTTTATGGTTGTCTAGATATTAACATTTAATGTAACTTACAACTGATGATATCAGTTGTCGGACTGGCAAAATTTTAAGTTTACGAAATCTGTTGCCAATCCACAATCTTTGGTTGAATTTAAGCCAAACATTAGCTGATGGTTTGTCTTGATGTATACTTAAGAATAGTTACTAACTTTTGTCTAAAGAATAAAAATTTGCAGCAGATTTCAAAAAATTGAATAATGTTCCTGTCCAACAATTGACGTCATCAGTTGAAAACAATAATATTTCTAGAACCAAAAATATTTTGACAAAATTTTTTCACAGCTCTTCCTCATTTAGAAAGGTCTATCTACTGACACTTTAACAGAGGCCACGGAGCTTGGGGGGCAACAGGGGCAATTCTCCCCCCCCCCCCCACTTTTTTCTTTGACTTTAATTAGTGTTCTAAATTTGTAAGAGGGTGTATCCGGTGTAAAAATAATTCTCAGTTTGCCCCCTTCCTGTCCCCACTCTAAAAATCACATACCAGGACTGAATTTCTAGGCGCACTGCCAAAATTTTAGGTGCACAGTTAAAAAGTTTAGGAGCACATCTTAGGATTCTGAGAGCAAAAAAAAATCAAAGAAGTTTCAGACATTTGTACGTACTTGTTAATCAGTGAGTAAGTATCTTTTATTTTGTTTTAATCCTGTGTTTCTTTCAGACTCTTACTAAACATAGTAGTTTTTAACTGTGGTGCGTTTTTTGCTTGGGACCTTGTGTTAAATACAAATGAATTTTGTCATAGTAAATGAGGACAGTCAAGTAAGAAAGGAGTTGCTCTGATTCAGTTGCACTGAACTTCAGCTTTTTAGGTGCACAAGTGCAGTCGTTCATGATTTTGCAGGTGCACAATCAAGGTATCAAGTTGCATGTGCGACCAGTTGGTCGTAAACTTTGAGCCTTGCACTCACTAAAGCTAACTTAAATTCCTTCAGGCGATGGCATCACCGGAGGACAAAGCCTATGAGATCATGAGAGAGCTTGATGTCGATTATGTACTGGTTATTTTCGGTGGCTTGACTGGATACGCTTCTGATGGTAAGTTTGATGGATAACTTCTATACCTGACTCACTGCACCCTCAGAAAAAAAATGTTCGATGCTAGCTTTCTTTTTAAAACCCAAAGATTTTACCTTTTCAGGCCCAGACACGACAAAAGTTGTGCTGCTACAAACTAAATAAACCTTACTCTAGCTTCCTACCATGCTCATTCCTGGACAGGACATTAATCTATTATCCCCCAGCAGAACTGGTACACATTTATAATGCTGTAAAGCAGACACAACACAGTGACCTGACCGGGTCTCGAACTCGCGACCCTAGGATTACAAGTCGAACACGCTAACAGCTCAGCCACTGCGCCGCCGACTTAATTAATTCTTCCATCAAGGATTCATAAACTTTATGTAATGGCTAATCAGTTTGGCTGGTTATAGAATTTCGAATAGAATACTGATACATTTCTGCGCTTCCCCATGACAGATATCAACAAGTTCCTCTGGATGGTGCGTATCGGCGGCAGCACAGAGAAGGGTAAGCACATCAAGGAGCACGACTATTACACCCCCGCCGGGGAGTTCCGTATCGACAAGGACGGCTCCAAGACGCTGCTCAACTGCCTCATGTACAAGATGTGTTTCTATCGCTTTGGTTCTGTCTACACGGAGCAGGGTAAGTTGGGCACCATTCTACCAGGCTTGGGCAGACACTAACCTTTAACGTTTTGCTTGTTCCAAGCGGAAACGGCCTATATGATGATGGGACTGTATATCATAAAAATGTGATTTCAGTAAAAAAGTTTTTTTTTAGTTTCGTTTTTTTCTTATTTCAAATTGTTTTAAGGAACGCGAAAACGTCCTTAGTGACCATGTAACTGTGTATCCTTAGAACTTAATTTTAGTGACTTAAGCGAGAGTTTCCAAAAAAAGAAAAAATGGGTTTAAAAAAAGTGTTTTAAGGACTTGACCCAAACCCAGGCTGTTAACCCTTTGCGGAGCAACTGACTCTTTAAACAAAATAGCTCTGAATGTTGCTACGACAAATGGCTAACACGCGAAACGACAGCGCCTCAAAACTTTCGACCGGCAAATAGTTATATTTTTATGAACCAAGATGGTCGTAAAGTAGCGGCTGATTGGACACGTGACCGGTGAGCCAGTGTGGCCAGGTTGCTGGGCGTTGCGCTGTTAAGCTGTTTCTATTTATAGTGAACTTTGTTGTTGTGTTTTTACAGGTAAACCAACTGGTTATGATCGAGTGCGCAACGCAGAGATTGGAAACAAGGTTAGTTCTTACTAAGGGTTTCCACAATATCCTCGAGTTTGGGAAAACAAACATCTGGCCTAGAAAGCCCGAGAAAATTGTGGCATTCGTTGATTATCCAACTGAGCAGACAAAAGTTCAAAAGCTTTAATGTGGTAAATCTCTGTTCGAAAGCCAAAGTAGAGGCCTTTTGGCATTCGTAGTCATTTAAGAACGATTAGAGAATAGAATTAAACTGGTCTGAAGTAACTGGAAATGCGCAGTGGCCGAGTGGATAGCGTGTTCAATTCATAATCCTAAGGTCGCGAGTTCGAGCCCCCGTCAGACCACTGTGTTGTGTCCTTGAACAAGACACTTTAACCGACTTTGTTTCAGTCGACTCAGCTGTATAAATGAGTTCCAGTTCTGCTGGGAGCTAACCTGCGATAGATTAGTGTCCAGTCCAGGGGGAGTCGGTTTGTCTCGTCCACTTATAACACTACTGAAACCGGAGATGAGCGCCGGCCCTATATGAGCCACTTAGGCTCGAAAAAGGACTTTGCTTTTAGCTTAAGGAATAACTGGGTTTGGTGTTTGTTGCAGGAATTCGAGCTGGACGTTCTCGAGGAAGCTTACACTACGGAGCACTGGCTCGTTCGTATCTACAAAGTAAAGGACCTCGACAACAGAGGGTCTTAGCAAGCCATCGAGCAATTTACGGCCAATTTATAGTAGTGCTTTGTTAACTAGTAAAATAAGATAATAAAATTGTTCAGCTTTTAATAGAGAAGTTGTCAGTCTCCGTTGCTGTATTGCAAGACACAGAAATTGCTTGACAGCTGTCATCTGGTGGAAGATGGAAAAAACCATTGGGGGCCTAGCGCTTCTAGGGACCTTAAGGGGAGGAGAGGGAACCCAAAGCACGCTTTGTGGCGACTTTTACTGATATTCTTTACGATGTCTCCGTCCATGATTTGAAATAACAAAAAATTTATCATACAAAACACAGATAGAATGAAGGAGAAGCAGCTTGAATATTCTTAGATTTTTTAGATGAGTTTTAAGTTGTAATTTTTTTCTTGAAGATTGATAGTTTTAAAGAGATTTTTGATTTTTAGGATTTTTAGATAATTTTTTGAGTTAATATTTGATGTAAATTCGCCAAACTGCCCTCAAACCAAATTGTACTTGCTGGACGGTTTGTTGGTTTTGATTTGTAAGCTACTGTTATTTGAGCTTTGTAATAACGTCAAATTCTCAACCGCAAGCAGTATTAAAGGGGAGGGGGTTCATTGATGTGCAAGCTACCGTTATTTGAGCTTTGTAACATCAAA
>JAOBRD020542272.1:0-33616 GCA_027575215.2 Hydrozoanthus sils | reverse complement strand
TTGAAGTTGGATGGAGTGTAAACTCTCAGTTTTAAGCTTAAGATATTTTACAGAACTTTAGAGAGAGAGAGTTTAGTAAAGCTTGTTATTAAAACTGCTGTTTAGCAAAAGTGGACTCGTAACTTTTTTTTTACCTTCAAATACGTTTACGCGCTTCGTTAGCTTTGTCGACTTTTTTGTGCTGTCCTGCGCTGCCTTTCAAATAAGGTATTTTCAGAAATCTTTGTTGTTAGACTCGGTGAAATGATTAATTTTATTGTCTATCAATACCAACTTGTTCAAAATTTGAAAAAGAACATTTGTTGTTTTAATTAGAAATGGCCGACAAAATCGCAGGGCAGTTATCAAATTGGAAGTGGTATATTCGCTGATAACCTACTTCCAATTTTGTACCACGTGACGCGTTTTATCCAAGGAGATTGCACGAAAATTATTGGGTGGATTATAAAGACACATATAACGGGGCGGTTATTTATTGTGACGCTAGTGATGACGGATTTGGAGGGTACTGTGTACAGCTTAATAACCAACCGGTTATTGGCATGTTCACGGATAGTGAGAACATTCAGAGCTCTACGTTCAGGGAACTGAAAGCTATTTATTACGTTATTTAGGCCAACGCCCAGTTCCTGGAGCACAAGAAGGTGAAAGTGTTTAGTGACAATCATAATGCTACACGTATTGTATTGTCTGGTAGTCCCAACCACACTTACAGTTCTTGGCCACGGCCATTTTTGAATTATGCTTATCAAACGATATCCATGTCGGTACGCAGTGGTTGCCACGAGATAAGAATGAGATGGCGGATTGTTTCAGTCGTTTCATAGATAGAGATGGCTCAGTGGAGCGTGAATAACGAAGTGTTCAGAGAAATAGATAGTAAGTGGAGTCCACATACCGTGGATAGGTTTTCTCACATTATAACTACCAAATACCAAGATTTAACTCAAAGTATTCGTCCCGAGGCTGTGAAGCCTTTTGTCAATATTGGAGCTCTGATAACAATTGGCTATACCCCCGGTGTCCTTAGTCATGGACGTAATTAGATACACCCAAGCTTGTTCATCAGTGGGAACTCTGATTATCCCAGAATGGCATTCAGCCGTATTTTTGTAAAGAATTATGTGTATCTCACTAAGAGAAATGATTTGATAGTTCCAGATGATAAACGTACCTGTTAAATGGTTCGAGTGCCGTCAACATCGTCGTCAAGTACAGCGCAGGGTGGAAGAAGTGGAAAGCATGGGCAGGGTCTAAATTAGGAATCGTTGCGCTTCCTGCCATTCCTCTCCAAGTCGTCCTGTACCTCACGGAGCTAGCGAAGCATGCTTTCGACAACGGCCACTCTATCGCCGTAATCGAAGCAGCAGCGTATAGCATCAGATGGGACCATCGCATGGCGGGAAAAGTTCTCCCACGGACCATCCTTTAGTAAAATCAGTGATTAAAGGAGCTAAGCGAAAGCTAGCTAGGCCAATTCAGCCCAAAGATCCTCTTTCAAACGAAGTTCTAATGAAAATTACTAAGAAACTCAACACCCCGAATGCATTTCTAGTAGATATTCGATTTCTTTTCATTTTACTTCTCGGATACGCCGGCATTTATTCCAAACATTAAAGTTAACGATGTGCGAGTGTTCAAAAATTACACGACCATTTCTGCACCCAGACACAAAAACGACCAGTATAGAAGATGATACATTTCAACCCTTGGCAGGTCCGGAAAACTCTTTTCCCTGTCAGTATAACAGAAAAGCTTTTATCGCTTTTGCCAAATAACAGCAAAACGTCATGCCCCCTTGTTAGAAGAGTTGTAAGAGTTGTTAAGTCTAAATGCAAAGAGCAATTCCATCATTCACTAGGTATTTCTTATATTTGCGCTAGGGGCAATTTGAAAGCATAAATTGGCCATCATGTTTCCGACACGTCCCTGTTCGGAACTCACAGTATCAAATCAGGTGAATGTAATGAATGTAATGATCCAGGTTTCAAACAGGTGTCAGATTCCCTTAAGGATAGGCTTGCTGGACGAAAAACCCAAAAAGCAAATTTCGCTACGAGAATCTCACATGTAGCAAAAAGCTGACTGAAGTGACTAAATCTATGAACATTTAGATTATTTTGTAACAGCCTCGGGGAAGGGCTATGAGACCATTCAAACGTTGTTATGACGCGGCTTCCCTCCTTCCTTCCTAGTTTTCTTTTTAGTTCCGCGGATTTTTTGTAGGATTTTTCTGGCCTCCGAGTATCGGGAAGAAAATCTTTTACCTCTTGTCCCTTCCTTCGGAGGTGAAGAGGCAAGAGAAGCCCGAGAGTGGCTGGTACTTGAGAGTTTTTAAATAACAAAGTCAGGAAAATTTAATTTTGTACTCAAACTTTGAAATCTGATGGAAAAAGTGTCATTAAAGGTCATAGTTTTTCTGGTATAAATACTTCTTTGGTCTTTGACCTAGCAAATGTTTTTTAAAGGTTTATAGCAATTGAATACCTTTCAAAAAGTCGAAAATCCAAGATGGCGTCCACAAGTTGCAAATGTTGATTTGTCCGTATTTATTTCTCGGTGGCTTTTTTCTTCACTCGCGGGTGTATTCGAGGGCGGAAGGCGCGAGTTTTTAAGAGGGTCCAGGGACATGCCCCCATCCCGGAAAATTTTGAAAATGAGGTTATCTGAAACGCTATTTCCTGCATTTTGAGACAATTTTGTACGACACATCGTTCTCAATTGAACCTTTACTCGCCCGAAAATTTTATAATTTACGCCAAAAACGCACTACATACGATATGCGTATCCCCAACGTGCATAGATTTCCGCGTGTGATTGGCTATTAAACAAGAAGAGAGTCTACATAATACTTAACAGATACATGAAAATAAGAAGACGAGAAAACATGCCTTGGACGTAATTAACGTTTGCATTTTGTAGACTAGTGTTTTGAGAGCTAAGGGCACGTTGTAGCATTCATCTATGTGCTGAAATTCTATTAAAGACGAAATCTGGCAGTAATTAGGGCCAATTAGCAATCAGATTTGGTGGGAAACTATAATCTGAACACAATTTGGGGAAATTTGGCAGGTCAGCGGGTTTTGATGTTCAAATGTGAGTCCGAACCGCCAGATGCAGATGACTTGTTAACTAACGATAACGCAACTTTCGTGCCTTTTACTGGGAAGCCTTCAGGCCCGCAGCCAGGATTTTTTTTGCGGGAGGGTGCAATCGAATTTGGAGACGGACCAAACGAGCGCCCAAGGCCCGAGACTCTTGGGGGGTCCGGGGGTATCAGTGCTTTCCCGGAAAATTTTGAAGTATAGGTTGTCTCAAACTAAGACCAATTTAAAACGTAGAAAATATTCAATCTTTTTAACTGCAAAATCAATGTTTTTGGCACAGTATTCTTTACAATTTTTGAGAAAACGCAATTTTTTTTTGCTTAATTTCATTTGTACTTGTAGTCAGTTTCACAAACAGTTAATCAGAGCAGAGCTATATTATACGTGTTTTTAAACCTTGCATTTTTTTAAATCACACGATAGTATCTTCAGCAGTAGTAGTTGTAGTAGTACTTTTGTTCACGTATATTACAAATGAGCAAAGACTCGTTCAAACGAGTACGTGTAAACCGTTAGGTGCATGTCGAGGATGTTGCTTTTTGAAATAGTTGGTTAACAAAAACGTGAACCTTCATTGCCTGTGGACGAACAAAGACACGGGTTCGAGGAAAACATGTTACAACGTGCACGCCATTTGCAAGCTAGCCTGACCATGATTGGCTGACGATAGAGACAAGGTTATAGATAAAAGACAAAAGCATACGATGTATGGGTTTATAATATGAAATTGCAATCAATTACTTTTTGCTTTTCACGTTTGGAAAACTGCACTTGTGTCAGTGAAAATTCTAACTGAAAATCTTGAGACTCTCGCCAAATGCGGGAGAGTTGACAGCTATGTGACTTGAATTTGAATTTGGGATTCCCAACTAGGCAAGTTCATTTGGTTGCCGTGTTAGTTTCTCTTTTGTTTTCAACGAGCCGTCCCGAAATGTACGCTCGTGACTATTTTTTTGAGTGGTCAACTGCTAACACAGTGTGGCTAACGCTTATGTAGTTGTCGGTGGGGAACTTATTCATCAAAGCGGAGTAGGGCAACATCCACGACGACGCCTAACAACTGAAAAACAAGCTTCTTGCTTTCCCTTTTCTACCACGTAAGGCTGGTTTGCTTTTTCGTTTGTCCGAGTTACGTTTTGCATACAGGAAAAGATGAGTGTTTTTCTTGAGGGTAAATGAAGATTGACAAAATTTCCTTTAACTGGTTCTCGAGGTCGTAAAAATTTCAAAACTGAGCTGTTCACGTTGTAATTATCAGACGATGTTAGAATGTTTTTCGCAAGGCTATACTGCTATACGGTAAACATATTTAAAGTAGTCTTCCACTACTTAACCCAACAGTAGAAAATATATTCAAACTAAAATTGGTCTACTTTACTTTCAAATGGCATACGAATGTTGCCAAATATCTTCGAGCATTGCATCTGATATGCTAGTGACGTATATATACACAACACAAGACACACCTCCAAATCTTAGCTCTATAAGACACGTTTCAAAACAAACAAACCACGAAAGCTAAATAACTAAGCAAAAGCTAGATAAATGGCGACAATTACCAAGCCAACTGAGACGTCTCAATAACTACAATTTTACCCAAAAAACCAAAACGGTTTTGTTAACAAAACAGTTCCATAACTAAGACAAAAAAAATTTCCTTTTCCTCAAAATTTTCTCAGATATATATCACAACGGTCTTCAATCCTACAACTTACAAAGGCTACTGTCTACCTAGAAAACTAGTTGGTTACCGTTCCCAAAATACTGGTTTATTCAGAATGCTAATTATTCATTAGTGTACTGCCTAAATATAAATTGTAAACAACTATGTAAGAAACAGTGAAATGTAAATAAAGTGTTATCTTGTTGGTAAATTTAAAAGGGTTTTAGATACAACTACAAGGTATCTCCTTCATCCATAGCGAAAACAGGATACAAGTTTGAAAACAACAGAGCTGAAAGATTGTCGTTTCCTAGATGCATCGTTAAACTGACGACGATCTTGATGAGTACTTCCACTATCTTTTAAATTAGTGTTTGATATGATAAAATTGTTGAACTACCTTGCAAAAAGAGTGCAAACTTCAACAGAAAGGACGGTTAACGCTGACCTTTGTACACCGTGTTCACAAAAACATCCATTGATCGCTAGCCAGCCACTCCGTCTACAAATCGACTAGAAAACTGGCTATCAAGCTCGTGCCAAAACCTACTCGGCCCATCACGACTGTTGCACTACTCGGTTATTCTGTTGTAGAACCTTCGAAAAGTTTTCACGCTGTCGTTACTAAGGTGTGATAACATGGTATACGACAGTCAGCAATCTGCCTTACCCAAAAAATCACGAGAATAGAATACAAGCGAAAAGAGATACACCAAATCGAAATAACTACATTTGACAGTACATCACTTGATATCAAGCTGTTTTTACCGTAAAAATGTTTATGAAGTTACAGCGCATTTTTGTGTGGTTTTTGCTGACCAAGACCTTTTTAGTACTCTCCCATTATTTACATTTATATTGAATTCTTGTCGACATAAGAAAATTGTTTTCCGCATCTGCAAACCGTTGGTATCTACATATTATTTATATAAAACAAATCTTTCTTATAAAAAACTTAGTGCCTATGACATGAAACATTTTCTTTTATCACATGTATGATAGATACGACACGAGTGTTTTACTGTAAAATACGCCGTAAACTTCGTACGAGTTTACATCCGGGATACGAGCGACATATTTTCCAAATCTTTACAAGTGAAGATATCGCTGACGTAGCTTACTCGTGAAATTTTTTTTTTCCGGACTCGAACAGAAAACTTCATATGTTCGCACCAACGTGTAATTTTCTTCTCATTATATAGATGTGAGTGTTTGCGCCGAAACGAGCGGGGAAAACAAAGAAATCATCTCCAAGTTTTCGTAAGAATAGTTACTAATATTCGTTGTCATGGCAACAAACTAGGTTCCAGGCTCCAGATGAGAATTTCTGAATTAATGAGATTTTTCGTTAAGCATGAAGTTCTGCAACAATTTACACAATTGTCCAACAGGTGACGTCACCAATTGAAACCATTAGATAATAATAATAATAATAATAATAATAATAGTTTTACGAAGATCATAGAAAACCAAAGAGACAGCGATAGACAAAAATATGATCAAAGAATGCAGAATAGTGAAGCCCAAGAACAGCTGTTCAATGACCTGAATGAGGCTAAGAGCTTGTGGAAAACACTTTGGGAGGGAGAAGGGACTGGAAATAGTGAGGCAGAATGGCTGGAAGAGATCAGAGAGGCAATATGTGAGAAAGTCCCAAAACCGTCAGACGACCGTTTTGAACTGACCAGTGAAAAGGCTACAAAGATAATAAAGAAGAAACGCAATTGGAGTGCGCCAGGCCCAGACCGTATTGTAAATTTCTGGTGGAAAATGACAAACTCTCTCCACGAGGGCGCTGCCAGGGCATTCAAGGCCATAGCAAACACAGATCTACAGATACCATGGCGGTTTGCGGAGGGAAAGACGTCTCTCCTACCAAAGCCAGGAGCGTTCACGAGCGAAACCCAAAGGCCGATCACATGTCTGAACACCATCTACATGTGGTTCACCTCATGCCTCCTACAGCCAATGGACGAGCACCTAGATAAGTACGGGCTAATGCAAAGGGAACAGAGGGGTGCTAAGGAGGGATGTTCGGGAACTGTGGAAAATCTACTAGTGGATAGGATGATATGACAGGATAGCCAACGGGGCAAGAGAAACCTAAGCATGGGTGGATAGATGTTCGCAAAGCGTACGACAGCGTAGACCACAAGTGGCTGGAAGAAATGTTACCGCTGCACAGACTTCCAGCATGGATGGGTAGAATTATCCAGAAGTTAAGTAGGTGTTGGAATACCAGGATCTCGGTAAAGACGGAGCGCGGATTCGAAACATCAGGCGTCGTCAGGTTTAACAGGGGGCTCCCACAGGGCGACGACCAATGCCAAAGACTATTTACGCTTTGTATTAACCCTGTGTCGTGGCTACTGAGAGCAGCACAGGGTTGTAAACTGTGCAAGCCGCAACAACAACAACAATAACAACAGATTCAATGTTTCTCTTTATAGGTTCTCAAGAACCATAAAAGATTTCGAGAAAAAAATTTACCCCTATTACTCATTTAGTAAGGTTTATCCACCGAGGTAACATTTTATATTAGCTCTTTAGGCACTTTAACAAAGTATTCTCCAAATATCCTTTGAGCACAATAAAGTCAAAGTCGAAACAAATATTCTTAAAACCAAATAATTATAAATACTCTTTTAAATAGTAGCGTAAATGTACGGGTACTTTTTTATTTGAAATGAAACTGCAAAGACTTAATCCAGGTTGGATTGAATTTCTTGTGCAAGACTCAAGACGTACTAACTAACGTGCAAATATTGACAAAGAACTCAACTTTCACTCGGGATCGATATGTGACAACCAAAAAATTCCCTGAAGACCGCTCACAGATCTTGCGAAAAAGAAACAATTTTTTGTTCTTCTTTTATTGTATATATTTACTTTTTAATCAAAATTTTTACAGACGACGGCTAAAACTTATCAGTTTCCCCAATCCAGGGCCTTCACAAACTCTTCTTCCGAAAATTGTAACAGTTTGGCAGCTTCTACGTGCATCTGGGTAGAAAAGAGAAACAACCTTATTGAGCAAGAGCGGTTTGCTTATTGACAGGATCATAGGTCGAAAAGAAAATAGTTAGGTGACAATCAGATTGGATCAGAGTCTGCTTTGGGTTGGGCAATCGGAAAGAATTATCAAAGTTAAGGGAAGATGAGCAACGAAAGCGAATTACCCGAAATAAACAAATCTGTGATATACTTGAGAAAGTGAGGCCTTCGTCAGAGCAAGGGCTGAACTCAGCACCTTTTCGTACGGGGAGTTTAAACTATCAACTTTTTGGGTTGATCGTGAACGTTATTTTAATTACTTACAGAGGAACCGAATAGATTTCACAAAAACTAATTCAGTGTTTTACCTGAAAATAGTTAGAGAAGTATACTAAGTAAAGTCATCAAAACTCGCAAAAGCAAAAGACAAAAACCTTTTCATTGATAAGACAAATTTCAGCACGAAACAAAAGAAAAGCGAAAGAAAACCCTTTAATTTCCGAACTAAACCTGGGTCTTCATCAAAGCGTCCTAGTTGACTATCGGTCCCGTGCCAAGAAAGAAAGTTATGCCAAAAGAGTCTCCAACCAACCTTCTGTTTCTTCAGTATATCAATAAGCTTCATTTGTTTTTTAAAGCCCGTCATTAGTTCACTCTTCTGTTTCTCGAGCCGCTTGTTTTCGGCGACGAGTTGTTCATTTCTTCTTCGTTCTTGCTCACTTGTGTCCTGCATCGAAGAAGGTTCAAAGTTAACATATATAGCATACAGTATACACCGTTCTTTAAATGGCGTTAGTACTATCTATATTGTAAGAAACAAGTATGATTTGAAGGGAAAAAGAAACAAAAAAAACACATTTGAAAATGCTGGCTATCTGAAAGCTGATTGAACTCAAGTTGTAATAGTCCACAGACGATACACTGACAAAAAGAAGCTATGAATAAAATGTTAACAAATGCTACTATAAAACAAAACAGAAGCAGTGACAAAATAACTGCGTTACTTGTTGTATAATGTATTAGACGACCTCGTGTTCGTCTAATAAAGTTAGTTGCTGTTGAATGATACAATTTGGCGGCGGCGATGAACGACCCAACGCACTAAAGTGATAAAAATCAGTTTTAAACCAAGCACATCTGGAGAACGCCTTGCTGTACATCCAGCCCCAAAAGGAACAACAGTGGACGGAAAAGTAAAGGTGTGAGAGTTTCTCGTCGGAGGAATCACTCGTAGAGGTACCTGTGTGAACTTCGTGTTAGAAAAATTATTCATTACTTGACAATCGGAGAAGTATACATCGATCAAGAGCGTGGATTTGTGTGGAATTTCTGTCAGGAGAAAATTGACTTAAGATCGGAGAAGTTTACCGAGTGGCGCAAATTGATAACTTGTTAATTTCCAAGTCTCGAGCAAGTCAAAAGCAAAACCTACAAAGTAAACCCGT
Source organism: Hydrozoanthus sils (assembly GCA_027575215.2). Classification (NCBI taxonomy): domain Eukaryota; kingdom Metazoa; phylum Cnidaria; class Anthozoa; order Zoantharia; family Hydrozoanthidae; genus Hydrozoanthus; species Hydrozoanthus sils. The sequence continues at coordinate 24,407 of JAOBRD020542272.1, read as the reverse complement.
TTCAACACGTGGACATTTACAGAAAAAAGAACACCGTGGATCTAAAAACAAGAAATAACAGTTCCAACCCTAGAAAAAGTCATCGAAACCCTTCAAGCAGCTGAGTCTTCGAGAGCTCATAAGCAGGTAATCAGTGGAAAACAGGACTCACAACACATCCACTTTGCTGACAAACGACGCCATAACTCTGATAAGAAACCATTTCAGAGGAAAAGTAAAGGAACCAAAAGCAATGGGTTTCAGAAACAAGCTGGAAACAAGTCAACACAGACATTCCAAAGACAGTTTGGAAACCAGGAGCCATTACACAAACGCAACTGGTGTGGGAAAAAAAGCTGATCATGTCAAAAAGGACTGTCCGACTAGGGAAGCAAGATGCCACAAGTGCTCAAAGACAGGAGACTATGCATCGGTGTGTAGGTCAGCCAAACAGGTACATGAAGTAGGCGAGGACGAAGATCAGTATATAGACAACTGCTACATGATGGGAGAAATGAATTCGATCAGTGAGGACTTCTGGTCAGCAGAGGTACACATAAATAGTAACCCTTGTGAATTTACGTTAGACAGTGGCTCGAAAGTGACTGTTATCAGAGACAAAAAGCCATGGATCAGAGGCCTGAAGCTTGACATAATATCAACTGAGTTAAGAGGGCCTGGCGGGGTCAGACTGCCCCACTTGTTAAAGGGACAGATCACCAACGCTTTACTTGAAGTAGATGACAAGAGACACACAGAAAATGTGTATGTGATGCGCAGTTAACCCAGTAACCCCTTGTCCAAATCAGCTATCCAGGAACTCAAGCTACTAATACCAGCCCAGACAGTTCATAACGTGGAGACAGCACCCGACTTTAATCAACAGTTCCCAAAACTCTTCAAAGATCTCACTGAAATGGGATGCTGTTCCTGTATCCCGGTACACACCCAGACGAGTACCACACCCTCTTCTCCCAAAGGTCAAAAAGAAGTTACAAACAATGGTGAACCAGAAAGTAATTTCGCCAGTGAAAGCCCCAACAGATTGGTGTTCGGGAATGGTGCTCGCCCCAAAACGCAACGGCGATGTCTGAATTTGCGTCAATTTGACCCAGTTAAACAAAGCGGTGAAGAGAAAAGCCCACCCAATGGCAAGAGTTGACAACAACCTAGCACAGCTGAAAGACAGTAAAATCTTAACAAACCTAGACACAAGCTCCGGGTTCTGGCAAATACCACTATACAAAGACTTCCAGCTGCTCACAATATTTGTGACACCATTCAGCAGATATTGCTTCAACCGTCTACCCTTTGGCATTAGTTTGCGCCAAAGATTTTCCAAAGAACCATGTCCAAAATACTAGAAGGAGTAGATATTGTTGTGTGCCACAAGGATGATTTCCTTATACATGGTCCCACCCAGGCAACACATGATAGTCGCGTACGACAAGGTCTTCAAAGACTTTCTTCAGCCGGTGTAACTCTAAACAAGAAATGTGAATTCTCAAAACATCGTATAAAGTTTCTAGGGCATGTGGTTTCTGGAGAAGGGATTGCAGTAGATCCCAACAAAATGGCAGCGATTAAGAATTTTCTGACACCAAACATGGTTGCGGAAGTCCAACGCTTCAATGGTATGGTCAATCAACTAGCAAAGTTTATACCAAACCTTGCTACTATTAATGAGAGTTTGCGCCAACTCCTTCAGAAAGGCCAGAAACGGCTCTGGGACCAGCCAAACGAAAGGGCCTTTAAGGCCATTAGGGACAAACTCAACTCCACTGAAGTGTTGGCTCACTATGACCCAAACAAGAGAAGTATTGTTGCAACAGAAGCCTCCCAAGACGGACTTGGCGCTGACCTTCCACAAGTTGATGGAAATGGAAATCGCCGTCTGATTGCATCACTCAGCGATACCAAAAAGAACTATGCGGTTATTGAAAAAGAAGCAATTGCTGCAACTGGGGCATGCGAGAGATTCTCAACCTACATACTCAGAACTGTAATCACTCTGGAGACTGATCATTGACCTTTAGTCCCTTTGCAATCAAACATGGACCTTTCCAAACTACCACCTAGAATCCTGGGGTTTCATCTCAGGATGACCAAGTACTCGCTAGAAGTTGTCTATGCCCAAGGAATACATCAGAACACAGCTGACACCCTGTCCTGTGGTCCGACAAGTGGACCAACCAATGACGCAAATTTGTTTAAGAAGTAGAAGAATTTACACAGTGTACAGTCGAGTGTCTACCAGCAACTGAACGTCGGCTTGACGAAATCAAGCAATCTGCACACAAGTGAAGATGTATTGTTTGGAAGGATGGCCTTCAGTCATGCCATCCCAACCACTTATCAGACCCTACTGGGAAAAGAAACAACACTTAACAGGGACGAAGACCTCTCGATGTTCAACCAAAGACTTGTGATCCCATCGTCTCTCCAGTTGGAGATGCTAAATTTAATACACGAGGGCCACTTAGGGATCACCAAATGCCTAGGCCAAGCAAGCTCGTCTGTATGGTGGCCACTTGTTACAAAGCAAGTAGAAGCCATGGTTAACAAGTGTCAAGTCTATGCAAAACTGTGACCTGAACGAAAGGAACCACTCCTGGCACTGTCCTTTCCTCACAGCAAACCACGGAGTCTAATTGGTTCAGACCTATCTGAACTTGATAACAAGACTTACCTGATTATCGTTAACTACACAAGCTGATGGTTCGAGATCAAAGAACTCAAATCTATGACACCAGCCATAGTTATTAGTTTTATGTGCGAGATTTTTGCAACACATGGGCATCCGACACAGTCATTTCAGACAAAGGGCCCCAGTACGCTATTGACGATTTCCGAGACTTTGCCAAAGACTGAGGGTTCACCCATATGACCTCCTCACCAAAGCACTCGCAAGCAAACGGCGAAGTTGAAAGAGCAGTGCAAACCGCCAAGAATATTCTTTGAAAGAACTCCAACCTGTACCTTGGCATACTTGCAAACCGTTCAGCTCTCATGGGAAATGGACTAGCACCAAGCGAACTCCTAATGAGCAAGAAACTGAGGACCAAACTACCGTACATCCCTTAACTCCTTTACCCACAGGCGATCGACAAGAAAAAGTTGCTAAAGAAGGAGGCTTACAGAACATGATACACTAACAACTACAATTCTTGACACGAAGTAGTTACACAACCAGCACTTCAGAAGGGTGATCAAGTTTATATACGAGACCAGGGAAAATATGGAGAAGTCAAGGAAAAGCTTGCAAAGCCAAGATCTATAAGGTGGTAAAATGAGTTAGACACAATTATAAGATGAAACAGGCGTGCCCTTTTCCATACTTGAAAGGGGAAGACAACAGAGGGAACCTTAAACATCCAACCAAGTTGTGACCGAATTCCACAGTCCCTAGACTCATCGACAATAGCTCCTAATCCCCTGGAAGAGAAAAGTATTAAAACCACTCAAACAACCAAATGTTTATTATTAGTTGCATGTTAAACATATTTGAACAGATGGACTGTTAATAGTTTGAGGAACATTATTGGTTACTTAGGTATAAAAAGATGGATAAATCGCATATAGTTGAGTATATTGCCATTACAGTAGTTCAGAATTGTTGTTTGTTTACTTATGTACACATAGTCGTAAAAGATGTTGTATAATGACCCCACGTGACATGTGTGCTTACGTCACGACCTCGTGCTCGTCTAATAAAGTTAGTTGCTGTTGAATGATACAATATACTTAGAAAAAGATTGTAAACGACATGTTCTTTGGAGACCCAAACACTCAACTCGGTACGGTCCCAACAACGAAACGTTAATACTATAACCTTGAATCAATAAAAATTTAGCAACGGCAAAAGAACAACAATTTGAACAAAGAATTTCTAATTGCAGGTTTGGTAAGTAAGGTCACTCTTGTTCAAAAATAATGGTTAAGCCCCGGAAGTTAACATTATAACGACTAAAGCAAATTTCAACGTCTTTTATAAACCAGAGTGAATTGCTTAACTAAAAACTAATACGCACTATTAAATTATCTCGATAAACTGAGCCTACCTTAGACGATGACTTGGTTTTTTGTAGGGCTGTTTTGTATCTTTCGACTTCCTCTAAAGCTCTGTTTAATCTACAATTTAAACAAATGATCAACTATACATACAGTGTGTAGTTGCACTTAGACACTTATTTTAAATTACCTATAATTTTTCTCAAATGACTAGTGCGTCAAAACATTGTTAACGGATAAATAGCTTACACCACAGCAACGATATTCTAACAAGTTAGCATCAAAACTAGATGATCCACGGGTAATACTTATATCAAGACGGTCCATGCCGCCTTCGCATAAATGCGCTTTCAGTTAAGTGAATGGCTACCTATCTCAAGAAGAAACTCTTCAAGAAGAAAACATCAGTCAACAGTCAATGGCTACTTGTATAACTTGAACTCCCAAGAAAAATTAACAAGTCAACTCTCAATGGCTACCTGTCAACTTCATTTCTTCAAGAACAACAAACTAGTCAACAATCAATGGCTACCTGTCTAACTTCAACTCTTCACGAACCAACAAGTCAACAGTCAATGGCTACCTGTCTAACTTCAACTCTTCACGAACAACCAACAAGTCAACAGTCAATGGCTACTTGTCTAACTTCAACTCTTCATGAACAAAGAACAATTCCCTGACATTCAATGGCTGCCTGTCTACCTTTAACTCTTCAAGAACAACCAACAAGTCAACAGTCAATGGCCACCTGTCTAACTTCATTCTTCAATGACAATCAACTAGTCAATAGTCAATGGCTACATACCTGTCTACCTTTAACTCTTCAAGAACAACCAACAAGTCAACAGTCAATGGCTACTTACCTAACTTCAACGGCTCCCTTGTTCGAAGCAGCTTGTTTCTGTTCCCTCTGAATTGCGTCAAGCTCCTTCAACACAAATAGTGATAACATACTGAATAGGCGGTTCTAAACTTATGTTTTCAGGCAGTTCGACCGCAGACAAACTCGATGAAACTAGTAACGATGGTTTTCAAACTAAATCAAAGCAACTTGATCTGAAAAAAGTCCCGAGTAAGATTTGAGGGCAATTTCATGACAGTGGTCTTCTAGTAGTGCCAAAGTGTGTTCTGTCCAGTCTCCGCTGTGTTGTTCAGTTGTGTTTATCTAGACCTATGTGTTATACATATTGCAGTCGTCAAAACCAATGTATTTGGAAGTTTTGTTTTGTTTGTGGAACATTTGCAGACTTATAATTTATTTCAATATTACTTCAAAGCATTCTTAAGGGTATTTCCACTTTTGTAAGTAGTGTTCGTGGATGACCAAATATTACTGCCATTTAGTAATATTTAATAATAGTAATATTTATTTTAATACTTCTTACCACAGCTAAAAGATTGATAACCTTGAAAGACTTTTGACAGCTTCTCTGCATTATATCCTTAAAATGAAAGATTTGGCCAGCTGCGCCGGACAAAAATTAATGCCTTCGACCTCATGCATTACATCCACGCTTTCTCCGATCAACTAGCTGTAACACATGGCTTTAAACTCCTATTCATCACACTCAAACTTTCTCAAACAAGAAAGTTGTGAAACAAGTGACAATGCCCTCACTCTTACGCAATACACACTTAATTTTTGTCACACCAACCAGCTGTGACACGTGGTCCTTGCTCTTATGCATCACAGCATACCTTTCTCAGACCAACCAACTTGCATTACATTCAAGCTATCTCAGACCAACCAGCGTCCATTAACTTAAACTTTCTCAGAACACCCACATGCCACAACTACCTTGCTCCTAGGATTACACTTTAACTTTCTCCCACCAGCCATCTACGACACAAGGCCCTCGCTTTTGAGAAGAACAGTTAAACTTCTTGACCAGTCAGCTGCAAAACAGGCCCTTGCACTTATGCATTACATACACTTAAACTTCTAAGACCAACCAGCTGAAACACAAGGCTTTCACAGTAACGGATTACTTTTAAACATTTTACGACCACCCAGCTGCGACCCTTCGTCCTTGCCCTTATGCACTAGAATTAAACTTTCTCAGACCAGTGAGCAGTGACAAAAGGTCCTTGCTCTTATGCATTCTCCTTAACCATTCTCAGGACCAACAACCATGATTTACGGCCTCCATTTTTTTTTTTGCTTTACGGCTTACCTTTCTCAGGGCAATCAGCTGCGATTCAAGGCCCTCGCTCTTATGCTTTGATTCTTCAAAAAGCTTCTTGTACTTATCAATATGTGACTGTTTGATCAAAGTATCATAGTTTTAGCAATCTTTACGGATGAAAAAATTGTTTGTTGTAGTTAGACATTGTGTTGTCTATAATGTGATGAAGTTTTAAAGGAGAAATAAAATAGAAATAGAACATTCGAGAAATACAGTAAAATGAAATGAGTAGTGAAATTCTAGAAAAATAACCATAACTTCCAGTTCTGTAAGTAAAACAAATCGATCTCCTAACAGACTTAAGAACTTCTGATTTTTTCTATTCAACCCTTCAAACAACTTAATTCCTTTTCTTTCTGAATAAAGTTTTCATAAAACCAAAGAAAACAATAGAAAGTGTGGCAAATAAAATTGATAAACTAAAATAAGTTAATTTACAGTGTCGTTACACCAAGGTGCTACACTTGTCAACCAACTGCAACGTGAAAAAAATGTCACTGAATAATAGACGAAATTTAACACAGACTTTTTTCTAGTATGAAAACAATTATATGAATTAAACTTGAATTCATTATATTTGCTTTTTTTTATAAAAACAATGAGGTACAGATTGGCAAAAGTTTAAGAACAATTTTAAAAAAAGTTGTGGCTCAGGCGTGATACTAAGGTAATTTTCTTACTGAGCTTCGATCTTTAAGTGAACAATAAATAATGAATAAGAAATGCTTTGCAGCTTATAATAACTGGGAATCGTCTCGGGAAAATGACTTAACCGAATCTACGATAAATCCTTTGGGATAAATTGATCAAATTGGTTTTCCAATACACGTATATTGAAAGACCTTAGGCTTAGTTTTTCTTTGATTTAAACATACATACATAAAAACATTAATATTTTAAGAACAATTTGAGGCTCAAATCGTCAAAAAAAATCATGAACAATGACCCTTGACTATTTTTACTGATTCTTATAAAAAAGGGTGTAATCCATAGGAAAAACTCGACAAGTTTGATGCTCATGCCACCTGCAAATCAATCTTTGTAGGTTTTGATTAACTGTGGTCTGATTTGAGTTTGAACTCACGGTGGCTGGATTACGACTCATGAGCGCTAACCATTTGACCACTGCACTGCCGACGTTTTTGACCCTGATTTGAATAATCTTTTGATCAGTTTTTAATAAAACAACACTCAGTTTTCCAAAAAGTATTTTTCTTACTCTAGGAAAGTTTGACCCGAGTCATTGCGCTTGGACTGTGATTATATCGTATGCTATTTCCTGCTGTCTTGTTAAGCGTAACGAGCTTTGATCAAAGCTTAGCATTGTTCGCATTCAAAAAGATTCAAAGCCTATGTATATAGGATTAACTGGTACTATGGACTCATTAAACATTTTAGAAATAACTGGTACTATGGACTTATCAAATATTTTTCAAAATAAACTTGATTCAGTGAGTTTAGTTCGCCAAATTTCCCGGGAAGCATGTCTCCGGACACCCCTGAGCCCGCCTGTAGTTCAAAGATCGATTAACCCTAACCCAGGGACCATGCTCATGTTTCCTATGATCTGCAAACTGGCTTAATTGGCTTGGAAATTTGTGGTTAACATGTTCGTTTTGTCTGAAATTCTGAGCAACGTTTGTAAGCAAAGCAAATCTTTCATTCATATGCTCGAATATTCCATAAATCAGAGTTAAAACTGGTCTTTGAACAACTGGACCCTGGAGACGTTTGTCTTTTGCGCTCCTTAAAACTCTCTCTGTCATCCAAATCATAGCTAATAAACACAGACTAGAAGCTGGCAAATCTTACAAGGGATCAATGTTCACAGGGGTCTTACACAGTACAGACCAAAGTTCATCAGGACTTTAACTAAGACGTTATTGACCAGATCTCTATCGATACATGTATAATTAAATGAAGTTGTGGATATATAAAATTTCTCGATTCTTATTGGTTGAAAGCAGTACTGTTTTTCATAAACACAGTGCAAAATGAGTTAGTTCAGTGCAATTACTCTAAAACTATGAATACCACTACAGCTTCAACTACAATGCAACTTTGACTTTGACCTCGACTATGAATACGATTACGACTTCGAATACGACTACAACTTTGAGTACAACTACTATAACTACGGAGTACAACTACGGTTACTACGACTGCGATGACTACTATGACTATGGTTTGGAAAACGACTAGGGTGACTGCGACTACTACAGTGACTACCATAACTACAACTGCTACAACTACGACTACTACGATTACAACTACCACGAATACAACAACTGCAACTACTACAATTGCAACGACTGTGACTACCGTGAATACGGTTACAAATACGATTAAGACTACGTCTGCGATGATGACTGTGATTATGACTTCAACTTTAACTGCAATTACTCTTATTAATACTTTGATGCTGGTCCCTTTTATATTGATTAGAAACTCTTTCTATACTTGTCCTGTAATTTTGTTTTACATATTATTAAAAAGTAACCACACGACTTTTCTTGTTCAATTTTGAAATAATTTGCACTCATTTGCTTTTGAAGAAGCTCAAAATGTATTCACCCTACGGAAGCAAGCAATTTTGAAATGTTTTGAAAAACCCACTTGTGAAAATTGTTTCCAAATATAACTCGAAGTCGTGTGATTACCTATACTAAGTCACTTAATTCTTAAGCATGCAAAAATAGTTACTTCCTTTTGAAACTGCTGTCAGAAACACAATATCAAAAATAAAACTGCGCCAAATAATGTTTTGTTTCCATTCTGTCAAAAGCGAATTTTAAAAAGGGTTGATTAACTTCACTCAAAGAAGCTCAATAATTTAGACTGGACCTTTACAACCAAACTCTATTTTATAGGTCTTAGTTATGAAATTAAAAAGTTGTTTATATCTTAGGGCCCCCATACACAGCAGTTTTTAACTATAAGCTCTACTTTTCAATGGCGGCAATATTCATCAATAAGAACTTTTCTTGTCCAAAACCCAAACACATTGAAATGTTATAAATTATGTATAAGATGAAGCCAGGAAATGTACCTGCAAGGTCTGATTGGTCTTTTGTAAAACGGTCTGTTCATCACTGAGTTGTTTTAATCGGCCTTCCCCTGCATTTATCTTCTCGTTCTGCATATTTAAAAGTGACTTAAGTGTGAATTATCTGTTGCGAAGTTCTGACAGTTTGTACATCTATTCTCTTTGAATTAAGTACATCGATAAAGAATGTCATTTCAAGTAAAAATTAATGAAAATAACAGACCTTATTATTTTGATAATGGCGGCAAGTTTAATATTCTTTGGTCTCCATTCAAATTAGTCAGGGCTACTAGCCTCGTTTTGGGTAACACTCTAAAGATGGTCATATTGACTGAAGCATGCAATTGTCCCATTTATTACATCTATGACTGAGGATAGTTTCGAGCATATACAATATTAAATATGAAAATCTTGACTACATTTTAGAGTAATATGTCACCGACTCAATAAAAACTCATGGAACAGTGACAATTATACACTTATTGAGCTGTCTTCGGATTTGTTTTGTCTGTCCCCAAACTCCCAACAAAGTTAAAACTGTACGGCAGCTTGTCGCCGATATCACACTGCTTTCACAAAACTTTTTGAATACTTTGGAATCTCTCTCACAACTGTCTAAATCAACATTTAAAACAACGTTTGAACCAAAATTGTAATGCTTATATGTATTTATTCATTTTTATTTCATGATAAAACAAGAAAATAATGGAAAAACTGGTCAGTTCGTGTTCTTGATTGTCTTGCAACAACAAAACAAATCGGAGGCGTCTTCGTGTCTGCTTGACACATTTTGAGACATCGTTGGGTTTGCATCATTAATACTCTGAACTGATAAATTCGCAAACAAACTGTTAAAGAATTGGTATTTAGTTTAATAGACCATATTTTATAAAAAGTCTATGACAACAGAGCAATAATTATTTTAACCAAAAACTCTGTTGAGAGATCAAAGCTATGTAAAGTGGAACCCTTAATACAGTCACTAACGGGCTGCAAGAAATTGGCCGTATTAACGGGGTAGGGTTGAATTTCATAAGTTCAAGGGAGTAATGACAAATACATCGCAGCAGCACCTCCTGGACAACTGTTCTCTTTGATAGACAACCGGAAATGTAGATAAAACTGCAAATAGTCCTTCAAATCATCCAGCAATACATAAATTACTTCTAAATAGTGGCCATTAAACCGTAAAATACATATTCATTTCAGATTCAACTTGCTATCCTTCTTTTTTGGGAATATTGCTATCACTGCGTGAGAATAACAACTAAGACAACCAGCTCTTTGAGACAACCGATCATTGAAACTGACACGTCACAGGCATCTTGGTTTTTTCTCAAGCGACCGTATTAACGGGGTTGAATTATAAAGGGTTGTATGAGTTGGCAGTTCAAGAAAGTGGCCGTTGGCTGTATTAACGGGAGACCGCATTAACGGAGTTTTTTTATAGGACAATGTATGGCCAATTTGCCGGGCCAAAAAAAAGTGACCATAATAACAGGGTGACCGTATTAACGGGGTGCCGTAAGGTGGGGTTCCACTATAATGTCTTTCCGTTTTTTAGCATCTTCACGGCCACTGCTTGACAACGACAGCACTCGAATGGCTTTATGGTTTTGACTTCATTCATAAAGGAGTTTTCCTTCTCAAATATCACAACTTCTATTAAGCTCTCTATTAAAAATAATATCTTGTAGAAGAATGTTTTCATTTTGCACAAAACTAATATTATGTTAGTTTCTTCAGGTTTCAAACGATTTTTGACCATGGGCATCCGTAGTCATGAGCCGGTCACTGACCGCAAGTAGGCAAATGGAAATCATACAAGGTGGCCAGAGACCAATGTGTTAGATAATCAGTGTGTTAGATAATCAACATTGAAATTGTATGGGTGAAGTTTTACATAATCCAGTAGAAACACAACGAGAAATGAACATCTTAGGCTAGAAGGCTTTATAATTAATGTTACTAAATATGTAATACGTACAATAAACTGACCTTTTTCTTGCATTCGACTGATAACCTGTCCATTTCTTCTTGCATAACTCGCAATTTGGCTTTAAGGAACCTGATTGTAGCTTCTGAAGGGAAAGGTAATTCAAACTTATAAAACGACAGATTTGCAGTAATGATTGAATTTTGGGTACATGTACAACAGCACAGTAACAAGCAATGTTTAAAAACATTCTGAAAAAATTCATTTATTTTGTAGGCAGCCATCTTTACTATGATTAAATCCAAGTATCATGTTTTTTGTTATATTTTTAAATTGTTAACAATATTTCATGTAAGTTTCATTTCATTCCGTCTAACTTATCAAAGTTAAAACATATCTTTTAATAGTATGAAGATTTGTCTATACTGATGATAATAAATTATTTTTAAGTTAAATACTTTTGTTACACAGTAACCGTGACTGCAATCATTGTGAACACGACTGAAGCTACAGTCAAAATCTTGATGTTTTAAAATTGTATATACTGTGTAAAAAAAGTGTTTAGCTTTAAAAGCAAAACATCGTTTTGTGTGTGGCCAGAATGAACATGGCACACAACTTTAGTGCCAGTTACTGGGGTTGATCACCAGTAGCACTTTCGTAATAAACAGGCTGTATAACAGAAAACACTGTGGTATTTGTAGTTGTCTTGCTTCAAACCATGCATACACACATCACAGCACCTGAACCAATGTCCTCGGAGCCTGGGGGGAGAACATTGTCATTTAATGTAGCACTGTAGCCGTCATCTTTTGCCTCATCTTCCAAAACACTGATGGTATCTGCTAGATTTATCCTGTCCTGTAGAATATCCACATGCAGTGTGTCACTTAACAGTGTATCTGCTCCATCCCTTGGTACCGCATCTGACTTGGACTTTGGCCTGAACGGTGCAATAGAAAAAAACTCGTTAATTACGTTGCTGTAATGTTACCCTGAGAGAGAACTATCCCCTAAAAACTTGAATAAAAAAATTCAGGAAACTTATTTGAACAAAGCGGCAAACCAAAGTGTTACAACAAAAATGATGTAACAAGATGTTAATATGGTGTACGCATCGAATTAGCCTTATTTTTGGGAGCATTTGGGAGCATGCAGAAATTATCTCTGAGATTACGTCATAGCATATGAAAAAAATGCAGAGCCATTGAGGATCACGCATAAATTATTTTCTTTTGTTCCTAACTCATGAAAAAAGTGCAGCACACGCATACTGTAAGTTATGTTTTTTTTATGAAGATTATCCAAATGGTCGTTTTGCTAAAATGGCGCCAAATGCATTAATTATTATGCATAACAGCCACAGTTTTGGTTCGTCGTGATTGGTTCATGCATGAAAGTATAAAGCAAAATTCAGTGCATACTATACTACTCAAGAGGTTTTGTGTTTTTGGTTGCAGCACAATATTGCAATCTTTCTCTGAGATGTACTTTGTAACCAGTTTGATAAAAAAATTAACTGCTTTTACTCAATGGCTTTGTTCTTGACAAAATCTACACAAAATGAGTGATAAAAACCTGGCAATAATTACTGTGCTTGTGGCGTAGTTTGTCTATAAAACTCTAATTTCAATTTTGTTTCAGAAATATTTGATCGAACTGAACAAACTGAAATTCCAAGAAATCAACACCAGACACAATGGAATCTTCTTGAAAAATCTTGTAGCAGGTTTTTTTAAAAAAGTTAACTATCTAGATCCTACTAGTAAGTAGTATTAATTTCAGAGACTGGAGATGACGTAATCTGCATAAGAGGCAAGTTGCCTGCAGGCTAGTACACTAGGATACCACTAGGATATATTTTTCTGTGTAACTTTTTCAAGAAGGGATAACTTACCTAACTAGAGATTAGTTCATGTTACAACTAAACTCTAAATGCAATCAACAATATGGCTTCCTAGATTTCTAAGTAGAAATCAAGACAAAGCTAAATGTAATTAAAAGTCTACCATGTGTGAACAGTACAATAATCTCAACTGAAATCATCCTGGTATGTTAGGTTAATATTAAAGATTGCATTACCTGTGGCTGGGTCTGGTTATCTCACCTACACTACCAGCTGGGTTCCCCAACTTCAATGTAATTGAGATCTTGTTGTTGAAAAAATTATCAAAAACCTGTTGTTTTGGTAAAATTAACTCGGAACTTGAAGTGTGCAGAAAACTCCTAATGCAATGGGTAAAATGAAATCAACAAGCCTAAATAATTAAAAATTTGAAGATGAAACAAAGAAAACTTAACAACAGAAACATGTAGCTTAAGACTTTGAACTTAACCAAGTTTATAATGTTTGTAAACTACTGCATGTAGGGAACAAATGAACATGGTACTGTATGTAGCTGATGTGACAATACCTTTCTTGTTGCATACCTGGATTTGGGTTTTGCTCGTGAGGAAGGTCGACTCTGACTTGCGGCTGAGCTACTTCGGGACTCCTTGCTTGTTGCACTGGCACTTCTAGATTTCTATGAAATATATTGTACATCATAATAATTATCATTTAAAACTTTAGATTGCGCTCCAGTTATAAAATACTTAGATGATGGTTTAGGAAAACAGTTAAGTCCAAACCATCACTTGCTCTACAAAAAGCCTTGACTTTTTATAAACAAGGACTGAGAAGCCCCTGCACAATAAACATGCTCATGAATAAGTATAAGTCATGTACTGTAGCAACGGTTTTAGTTCTGGCCAGTTGTCACCAATTTACATGATAAAAACACAAAGGTTTTGTAATGTAAGATGTAAAAAAAGGTATAAATTAGGCAAAGTTAAAGTGTATAAATATTATCTTCCAAAAAACTTTGTCTTCTTAGAATTTGGGGCTTTCTCAGAAGTTTACAAAAAAATTTTTAAAATCGACTAAATATTCGTCCTGTTATTAAACTTCAAAGATATCAAAAAAGCCATGCCCTTTGAAAATGACCGCGTGCAAGAAGGCATGGTACTAGTTGATTTGATGACGTATTAGAGGGAACCAGCATGCGATCTTTGAGGGGCATTTGGAGAAAAATGCCGAACGTACAGATGGGTTGTGTGGAACTGTAGCAATGTTGTAGATAAGTCAAAAAATATAGCAGTTAATGCTATTCCATTCTATGGAGATGAAAGGCCTATTGCGAAGGTTACATGCAAACAGTGGGTAGACTTTGTAAGAAAAAAGAGGGGAGATAAGTGGATTCCTTCGAACATTCAGTGAATTATTCACACCAGACGACTACACGCGGAGGTTTGACTATAGCAGCCAAGTGGAAAGCTCCCGTCTGATAAGAAATGAAGTTGGTGTTCTCGCTGCCCCACAGTTGGAAGAAAAGACAACGGAAGGCTGGGAAGAGGTGCTAACTGAATTTGCAAAGCGAAAGCCGTTTGTATACAAATTTGACTGCTGAATTCCCGTGTTGTTTACATTCATTGGCACCACGTTAGCATAAATTTTTCACTCTCTTCTCTAAAGGCCCTTTTATCGTTAATACATGCAGATTTTGCGAGATTCACTTTGTCAGACCGAAATAATTGAAAACCAGGTCTTAAGACAACTACCAAAGATCAACACAATGAAGAAACCGTCAACTTCACACCAGAATAACGTTTGCAGAAAAGCAGTGCATACTGGGTATATACATATACTGTAGCTATTGTGGCTAAGTATGCGAGTCCCAATAGGAAAGGGGACAAAGAGAAGGCTTGGACTTGCTTGTTTAAGCATGGTAGGAATTTGAGATTAGAACTGTCTAAACGGTGTGGCGAAGGGCCAAGAATAGACAGAAATGATAACTTCCTGGGTGAATGAGTAATTTGGAAACAACATCATTTGATGTAATTGCATTTTCTACAAGCATCCCACCTGATTATGTATCGATGCAGTTAGGCAGAGTCTCAAAAAAGACGAGACCTTGGCACGTCGCATGTTATAATTATGAGCATGGAACAATTGGTTGAGCTTGTAAGCACTTGTCTCAAAACAAAATATTATTTTGTGTTTAATGGAAATTATTACAACTAGATGGTTAGTTGTGGATATATGCATGATGGTATTTGAGCAGTTTGCACCGAGAATAGTTACACAGGCACTTGCCCAAGATTATGGGTCTGTTACTGTATGTCAACAACATTTTTGTTGTCCTTGAAAAGAGTGGGCCAAATCGATTTTTCCAACGTATCAATGACCTCAAAACCCAACATCAAATTCACAGGTGAACCTCGTACCAGCAACTCCCTGCCTTTTCTGGATTGCCTTGTGTCTGTCAAGGATGGTGGCTCCCTGACAAAGGCAGTATAATTTATCATAACCTGACCAACACTAATCAGTATTTACAATTTGATTTTCAACATCCCCTTATTCATAAACTTGAGGTTATATACACCCTTGAACATCTTTCCAAGTCCATAACTGAATCAAGGGAAGTGGGTAAGGTGAAACAACACATCAAGAAAACTTCACATGCGTATGGCTACCCAGACTGGGCCTTTGTAAAAGCTAAATGAAAGGAAAAATCCCAAGAGGAGCATATGCCATCAAAGGGAAGAAGAATTACAAGAGCTAGCATAACTTTCCCCTGTGTCGTGGGTGTATCCGATGAAATCAAGAGCTTGTTCAGGTCTTTTGGGATATCCATACCTCTTAAGCTGCATGAGCCCTTAAGGCAAAAGTTAGTACGGGTCAAAAACAAGCAACAGAAGGAAAAGGTCGGTAACATGGTTTATGGCATTACATATGGCTTGACTGGCTGCGGAGAGACATATAGTATGCAGGAGAAACCAAGCAGGCCCTTAGGGCCAGGAATAGCCCAAAACAAGAGACCTGGCTCCAAGGAAAGCCAACAATGCACTGTATACCAACATTTAAAGGCATCAAAGTAAGATCTGACATGGAAGATGTGGATATCTTGGGCAGAGAGGAAGAGTGGTATCGCAGTGGGGGGGGGGGTGTGTGTGTTGGAATGGATTGAGAATCCATCGGTCAACAAGAAAGGGGAACTGCGGCAAGGGCTGTCTCTTTTGTGAAACAATGCTCTCCAAGTTGTCTCCAGTCAATTGTCACGTGACAACTTGGCAGTTGCCTGATGATGGTTGTGCGCATCTAGCCAACTGCTACAATAATTTCCAGTATTAAAGTGATTTAATTATTTTCATCCAACTGGATGAATTACAACATCTCAAGTATATAGCAAGTTCTTACTGTAACTCAGATACTTGGATGGGCTTGCTGGCTGGTAATAGATGATTTTGAAAACAAATGGTACATTGATCAGCAGTAGGCATATGCTTTAGAGAAGGAGCTAGTTTGTAACTTTGGGAATTTTTGCAACAAAGTTGTGAGAAAACAAGGTAGGTTCAACCAATGTTGAATGGTTAGTATTGTCAGTTTTCATGAAGCTTTTCATACGAATTTTTGGGTTTTCGTTTTTGCTTTCTAAGATAACAGCTATTCCATCCAAATCAAATCATTTACCCTTTGAGGTCAGCTCTGTTACATACAAATTCGTTTCATGTTTCACTGTACCTAAAATTCTTTGAAATGATGTCAATGACTTTTTTCCTGATTGAATACTTTGATTTTTGATAATATCTGCTGAGGCAACAAAGCCAAACCAATTACCTAAAGAAGCTTCTTAGCTGGGAGACCCATAAACGCATTTGCCTTCCGCTTGGTACATGCTAAACAATGGTCACCATACTGAATACTTCCGCATTTAACATCGAATCTAATGTACCTCATTTTGGTTGAAAAACCTAGTAAACCACTACAAAACAAATGAAACAGGGCTCAAAATTAACCTTTTCTTCAAGTAGCCAGCTGGCTACCAGAGACAAAACTTTAGTAGCCTAAGCACAGGTTCTAATAGCCATATACATAAATTAATTTTGATGTGTAATCTGTACATTGTCTCCTTCTGTAGTTGTGTGTACAATTAAGAACAATTATATTTGTTTCCAGATTTATTATTGAAGAAAGTGCAGAATATACTGCAAGCTTCATTCACTCTTCACATTGTTTATCACTATCATTATTAGAAAAAATATATCTTTAGTTTTAAAAGCAGTCTCAAAAGTTCCATACAATCTTGTAGTAGCCAGCTGCATGGCTATAAGTTCTAAAAATCTACAGTAGCCAGTTTTCCTTTTTTGGTAGCATTGGCTACTTATAATAAGTAAGTAGGTGGCAAGTTCGAACTCAATGAAGGCAGTCATTCTCAGCTTGTAGCATTTGACTTTCTTCTAGAAACAGCTAGTAATAAAAGTATGACACTTTTGAGCATAGTGAAACTTTCAGTTGCCAAATATGAATGTATGTTATCAGTATGTACTTTGTACATATGAAAGACTCAGATTCCCATGCATTTATAGCACACAAAGTAACTTTGACACTTTACGGACAACTCAGATCGAGATGCCTCAAGTATCATGCATGTCTATCTTGCTGCAGCCAAAACACATTAATTGGCTTCATTCCTTGCTCTCAGATGTTGTTCACAAAGATCCAGTGTATTTCAGTTGGAAACCAGCATTTTTGAAAAAGTCTTTTTAAAAAATTGTTCATCATGCCACAAAACAAGATAAGCGCTATAAGAAGCATAAAATCAGTCACAGAACCTGCAGGCAAACTGCCACCATCTAAATTTTGGCACATTTCGAAAATTATTTTCTTTAACATTGACAGCTTCTGAAAGTTTTGGTGCTGACAAAGAATTTACATCTGAACCTGGTTTTAAAATAATTATGATTTCTTTCTAATTCAACCACTACCTATCAAGTCTTTTCTTTGAAAGAGTAAAATTCTGTTTTTTGTACTTACCGTACAAGTTTTTTTTAAAATTTTGTTTTTTAAACTTTTTTCTTATTTATTTACTCTCTAAATAACTGTAAATTTGGGATATGTGTGATGGGAAAGCCATCACGCCCTTTGTGTTTTCTAAATGTATATTAGTAAACAAAAATATTTGGTAAAAAGGAAAAAAAACCTAAGAAATGTACATATACTAGAAAAAGGTGGAACTATGCAGTATCATGGTACATTAGTTAAAAAAAAGTTTCCATTTGTTTACAACTTACTTTACAAGTTATTAGATTTAAAAGACAGTTTACTTCTTTTTCAGAAATAGTGTTTTCCTTAACTGGGCTTGTTCTCCTAAGCACATGAGTACATAAAAGAAAAACAAAACAAAACAATTTTACCTTTTTAGTGGCTACACTTGATGATTTGTTGTTTACTGTGTTAACAACTGGAGTGTGTAATATATCACCA
The DNA here is from genome assembly GCA_027575215.2 of Hydrozoanthus sils. Classification (NCBI taxonomy): domain Eukaryota; kingdom Metazoa; phylum Cnidaria; class Anthozoa; order Zoantharia; family Hydrozoanthidae; genus Hydrozoanthus; species Hydrozoanthus sils. The sequence goes on along the minus strand of JAOBRD020542272.1, from coordinate 5,943 downwards.
CTGCAAAAACAATTTACATAGAGAAAAAAAAAGCAGATAAAGGATCACTATGTACACACTACATGTAGACAAGCCAACACAAATAAAATCTGCATTCTACAGTGTTTAGGTATGTATATAGGAAAAGAGCAGACAATGGTATTTAACACTTCACATCTTGTTGATACTAATGGTAGGAAAAGAGGAAACACAGGTAAAAGCTAAGCACTACAGTAATATATATAATAGCTGTGATGGATCCAGACTAAAGTTCACAGGTTTTCCTGAAACCATTCTTAAAATTTAGAGAATACTATTTTCTTTGGTTATTTTGTTGTTTTTTATTTAGTATAATGGCTTCAATGAATGTTTATCAAAATATAACTTAATTGTTGCAATCAATGATATACAGTTTGTGTAAAAACTTTGCTCTAGACTTTGCAGTGAACTAATCACAATACAATGCTGTGAAATGTTGTGTTACACTATAGGAACTTTAGTAAGTTGATTCAATTTAAGTCTATATACTATAAACAACTCTTGAAATGACTTAAAACATTCAGTAACTCAGGCAATAATAATGAAGTTCCACTGAAGCCAGAAGTTTTTAACTCTATTTTTGCCCCATAAAATCACTGCTGTTGATATGTAATCTTGAAACACAATGCCAACAACCTCTTTAGACTGTGATTTAAATAAAATTTTGATGGATTGCAGCTTTGATCAAGCCTACAGTACCATCATTTAGCACAAAGTCATTTATTCTATGTGTGTACCCCAGAGGTGTTTGGAAATATTATGTTGATCTTGGAGCTAACTAATCTATAGTTGTTCCACCAAATCAATAATTATAAAGAACCACTTAAATCAAGACAGTGTACTGAAATCCATACAGGAATACAATTGCCTGATAAACAGTAAGTGTATCACCACTTGAAAGGACTCAAACAATGTATACAAAATCTACAAAAACATTCTTGCTGTTGATGCAAATAGTCAGATAAATAAATGCAACACCTACTCTAATTCCTGCAAATAATCAATATCCAGTGCAGATGGCATAGACAGTATTTCATCCTGATCCAGCTATGAATAGAGAAATTGTTTATGTTGTATTAGAGCTTCTATATTTGTATTCTCATACTTCACTGGTAAAGAGTAACAGTAACAAAACTGTATTTACTATAGTTTTAATAACACTAACTAATAATGTTTACTAAACTGATGAAACTAGATATAGATATCAATATATAAAGTCTACAATTAAAAAGTTACTTTTGCTTTTTGAGTCCGTCTAGTAATTGTTATTTTGGGGTGAGGATGTTTGTAAAATTAATTGAGATTCTTTTGGTAAAACAAGAATGCTAATAATAATAATAAAAATAATAACAATAAATAGAAAACTTGGACTTTTTTTGCCTGTGGGGAGTCGCATCACCCCCTCTCTCTATACAGGCATATTCTCTTTCCTTTTTCTTCTGCAATACAGTATAATAATCATTATGCCTTGAGGATTTTGCGCTATTGCGATGTTGGCAAAGTCCTGAAGCCATGTAGATGTATCATTACTGTTTTTGCTTAAGTAAATGCCCATCTTCTGCTGAAAAAGTTTCACAAAAATTTGGGGTGGATTTTTACTCGAGCACAGGCAGTTGCTCAGTCAAATTCCCATAATATACTGTAGCTCTCCAAAATATAAGTACTGATGTGAAATAGTACTTAGCTCTCTGAAATGAAAAAAAAATACTCACTCTTTCTGATTGATCACTATTGAACAGCATGCAACACAAGCATTAGCCCTTTATTTAAAAAGCAAATAGTTATTGAAAATTGTGGGGATCAATCTTATAAAGAAATTCTAGAGCATGCAGATAGAATAAATGATTGGTTGAAACAGGAACATGCAGATATAAGTGTAATCACACAAATGAAACTTTGAAATTAATTTATTTCTAATAAAAATGTTTTTGACTGACATGTACAGTCATCTTCAGAAGTGGTGCTTTTGAAAAAACTTTTTAGCCTATTACTTTTAAATACTTTACAAGCAAAATGTTATAACACTTTGTAGTTTTTAACTTTATGGCTTTTTTACTTACAATAACTGCTTCTGCCTCTTTCAAAAGATTGGCAGTCCGATCTTCAAGCTCTGCATTGAGACGCCTGAATGAAACATTTAACAAAAATAGAAAAATTTACTAAAAAAATCAAAATATAATTATACAAAGGTTCCTGGCTTTTTTTATCCTGATGTAACACACAAATACAATACTGTAACTAGAATCAGTTTATATTGACAAATGCCAGTACTGACCATACAGTGATACTGTACCTGTGGAAGCATTTAAGACATGCTTTAATCAACACCTAGTAACTGACAGTTTCTTTGGTGAATATATATTATGTTGGTTTCTTTTTCTAGATTTTATGAATAAGCATGAATGATTGTAGATATTAAGTAACCTGACTTTACTGTAAGTTTAATTAGTTTTTAAGAGCAGTAGCCTATTAAGCCATCACACCTCAAGGTTCAACTTTGGGACTGCATACATTTGAGGTCACTGCTTAAATGTACATAGTAATTCAATAAAAGTGTCAATTAATTCAATTACTTAATTGTTAAAAACAGCAATACGCTGACTTAAAGTGTTACTGAGATAAAATCCACTAGTCACTTTTCTCAATTGCAAACTGTTCTTTAGTCCTCAAGAGGCATTCCAAAAGCATAAAGTATTACCAGAGTAGTTTCTCAGTGCTGCAAATCTTTTTCAAAGTGGGAGCACTTTGTGAGACAATAAATCAAAATTTGAGTCCTTGTCACATGGTTTGTTTAATCTAATGGACGACCACAATTTTCAATACAAATGAAGAGTCTTTTGCATTGGAAGTATACCGTTATCTGTGGTGGCACAACAAAAGTTTGAAAACATGGCTCCCCAAATCTCATGGCAAAAGTTTTTTGATGGTGCCTTAAATTTTTGTGAACATTACAACAAAGTCAAAGGTTTGCAAACATCAGTCACAGTAAAAGTTTGAGAAACAAGGCCTAGTTCCTCAACAGCTGATTAGTGCTAACCTTGGGTTAAGCTTTTAATCCATGTTTCTGTTTCCTAACTTTTATAGCTTGTAGTGGGCTGAAATGTTTTGGTTGATCTTTTTGTTTTATATTTGGTAAAACTCAACAAGATTCATTAACATCAAAGTTGTTCTTATGAAAAAAAAACTTTTTGAATTTTGTACTAATCCAGGGTTTAAGTCAATCAGGGTTTTGAGGGACTGGGCCCTGAATACAAAAATGTGATAGTGGAGGTGGAAATGGACCAGGAAAGTTGTTTGATTGCTTTTATCCCTTAAATTATTCTATCTTTCTTCTTTTCTTGGTATGGATTTTCTTTTCAATGTGAATTAAAGCTAACCTCTTGAGTGTTTTTTTTTCTTTCATTTGATAATAGCGAAGTTTTGTAAAGTGTTAATGAAGCCATTTTGTCAATGGTATTTTTATTGCTCTAATGGCTTTTCCAACACTTCTGTTAGACTGTAAACTGGTAAAAGTGCTTATCTGACCATTTCAAGTCTCCAAAATAAGATTTCAGAATAGTGCATTCAGTGCGAATAAAATTCAAAACATATGACAGTGATTTATGATGTCACATGGTTTGAAAGGACTCCAAGCTGCTCTATACTAGCACTTACAGCGAACTAGTGAGTTTTTTTGCTCAAACACTGAGCCACCAGCCATGCAAACTTTGCCATGATCATATAACTTGACTGGAAAAGTGAAATTGAATGACCCACCTTTCAAATCATGTGACATCACGCATATCTAATGAACTTAAAAAGTTTTGCAGCTTTGGTGCTGAAATAGGCATTTCGTCTTAATAAAATTTCCGCAAAAATAATTTGTTTTAAAAACTGGTATTAAGTGTCTAAGTGGACATTACACAAGTCAAACTTGTGGTATTTTAAACTAGTTTGAAGATTTTGCTTCAGTAGCACTTTAAATCCAAACTGACAATCATGTATTGTGGGTAGCATCTGTCAAAAGAGAAAACAATTCTGGTCGCTTTTTAAACTCAGTTTAGACTTGGATCTTGAGCGACTGTTGGAAATCTAATTCGAATTAATGATGTCACTAATTTCAAACTCTTTGAATTGGCTGCCTGTGGTATCAGCAGCTTTTCACAATGCTGCTGAATCAGGTAAGGTAAATGCTGTCGAGCAAGTGTTTGGTACAATTTGGATCATGTTATCGATCAATTGTTTACAATGGTTCTTACAATTGTTTCCCTCCTGTCTTTGCTCTCAAGTCAATTTGTCCCGCATATAAATGGTAAGTTATACAGTTTATAATCACGACTTTGACACTGTCTGCACACACTGCATACAGAGGTGGCAAGAATTGGTGAGCTAACAAATTTGCCGAGGTTTATGCACGTGATTTTTAAAGCAAATGTGGCTTGGACCTCAGGAGCAGATACAATCTGTTGACTGTTAAGGGTACCCGCCGGCCAAAGTGACAGGAAATTGGGGTGCACCCCTAGGCTGCAGGGGGAGCAAGAGAGTGGAGGCAGGAAGGAATGAACAAAAACACTGCACTACTGAACTTAAAAATTGTGTTATTCAACTAAAATGGCTAATACGTAAGGCCAATCTTTTGGCACTGGATTCATGCGGTAAAAATACCTGCTCACCTACTAATATTTGCACGAAAATGGTGGATATACTCGACCATAATGCAAAAAAAGCGGAGTGGAAATCAGACGGAATGACCGAATCCATTCCAAATTCGCAAAGGTAACCGGTTGTTTCGCCTACGAGTCGTTTCGCCCACCGTCTGTTCGCTCGACAGCAATTAAAAATCTGTGAATAGTTAAACAATTCTAAATGTGGTACTTAGCAAAGGTAGGATATCCCATTTTGAGCATAAACTTTCATGCAAACAAATTTTCAAATGAGTTTTCAAGCTTGTTCCTTGGGCCCGTTGCTGCGAAGGAAAGACACTTAAGTCGACTAGCGGGAATCAAAGATTATTATCAGCAAAGCAGCATAACGGAAAACAGGAATAAGTACCGGTCTGATGGGCGACGTAAGCTCGGGAGAGGGTTTAGGTTACGGTATACGACAGTACATTATGTATATGGCCAAGTTGCACCGGATTACTATCATAGTGTCAGTATTGCCTGTTCATTTTTCACCTTTTAATGAACACCACAAACAAACATATATAAGGCTTAAATCACCCGGTACCCACATATAATCTTCTTCTTTATGGAGAAGTTCCTGGGATACGTTTCTGTCCTTTCCTGATGCAGGCCTTGTTCCAATGGCCGACCTGTTTGCCGACTTGCCTTTACCATCAGAAGTCCACGATGACTGCACAAAAGTAAAAGCAAGAAGAATCGAAGATTTTTAAAAAAGTCTAACCTCATCGAGACAACTAACCTAAATCTGTTTCCAGGCCTTACCATTGTTTACATATTATTATTTTTTAAAGAATAAAAAAAGTTTACTCTCGCTCGTCGCTTGGCACCTGATTAACATTAACCAACCGTGCAAGACTGGAAATAAACAATGACAGCGAGTGGCGCGGGGACTAGTACTAGCTCTTGGTTCGCGCCATGCCTCCCCCCCATATATTTGAAGAATGATAATAAATCTTTGGAAGACATCGCCAAATAAGGAAAATTGTTTCAAAACGGAAACTATTTTCGAGCCCATAGCAATGACGATTTTAATCGGAATATCGCCGAAGAACATAATGTCATATGTGTACAAACCAATGACATGCATGAATGTGAATTACTGTACAGCCAGAAAAAATGAAAATGCAACTCTGAATTCTGCGAGATGTCAGTGAAAAGATGCGATTAGAAGATCGGACAAAGCAAGATTTTGCAGTGCCAGACAGCTGTTTCGTCCTTTTTGGGACTCGTCAGTGACACGTAGCATGTGAATAGATACACC
>JAOBRD020542167.1:0-16677 GCA_027575215.2 Hydrozoanthus sils | reverse complement strand
GTTAAGTTATTCAAAAGTTGCTGTTGTTAGCCAGAAATTATTGGGGGGAGGGGGCTGCCCCCCCCCCCCTCCCTCCCAACCAAATTATTTGGGGGGCAGTGTACTCTTGTCCCCACCCGGTTTGCAGCCCATGACCTATACTCATTGTTTTATATAAGATGCTTTATTATTACAATTATTATTATTGTTATTGTAATATTATATTATTGTTGTTGTTATTTATTTAGTCAAAGACTTAACACTGTCAATGCATCGGCTTTTCTCTCAATACAGTATGTCACATCCACTTGTAAACTATCATAATTAATAAACTTGTAATACTGCCATCTGCATTGTTAATTTGATTTGCAATAATAATGCTAATTGTTGGTAATAAGTAGGAACAATGTCAATAGGCCAAGAGTCTCCTCTTGGCAACCTCGTAACCAGACTCATTTCACTCTCGTGAAAGGACCCTGGTTGTGGCTGGTCACGTGTCACGCGGAATCTGCGTAGTAAAAAATTTGCAAGCACCTGGGTGGAGTGGCAAAGCAGAAAATGTCATTGTGACAATAATAATATGTCTATGGGTGGGCGAGGTTTTTGTGTAAGGCCAAAACTAGAGTTCACAGCAAAAAAAACAACTCAGGTTCGTATAGCGATTCAACGGTAACAAAAAATGCGCGAAAAGAATTTTTAGCATTCATTCAGATTGTTGACTTGTACTTGTAGGGTTTGCAGTAAAATATTTGATGCTGATCACTGCAGAAACATTTTCAAATTACGCAATGTCACTTAAATCTATCCTTCTATCGACCATCGACGATCGATCACCTTTTTGAACGAGTGCCTTGAATTTGATAAGCAATTTTCCGTAACCTGTCGGGAGAACCGCAAAAAGATCTTTTTTTAAAGAATGTTTATGGTTTTAACTTCAGCTCTGTGAATTTGTTAGATGCTATATTTTCAGGCATTTTGTATGCACGATAGAAACTAAAAATTCCGGTTGTTCTTGAAATAGAATTTAATAATTTTAATTATAAATCTCTCACAAGACTGTCAAGAAATTAGTTGTGATAATTTTGCCTGATTCAAGAAAGTACGAGGTGCTAGTTAAATGTTTTATTGCCTTATTAGGGTTTTGGTAAGTTAAGTGTAAGTTGTGTAAAGTATATTTTATGGAGTTAATGACAACATTGAGTTCCTAAAAGGAAAATTAGGATAGAGTAGCTTGGTGAATTTGCCAGATAACCAAGATATACTCGGAGTCAAAAGATTGTACCATAGAATCAGATTTACGGGATTAAAGATGTTGAATGACTGTTCAACTTCTGACCAATTGTAACAACAGGAAAATCTAAACATTTTTAATTTTGCACAGTGTAGGAAGTTGCAATTGTCTGCACCCTCCTTAGAGAGTATTTTTTCTCCCAATGACAAAGTTGCTCTCATTACTCACCCTCAATGTGGAATAATATTGACAGCGTGGCACGTGACCAGCCGCCACCAGGGTCCTTTCACAGGAGTGAAATGTTCGAGGTTGTCCTCTCGGCTCCATTGCACAATAATAAGAGTAAAAAGGGTAGAGCATACAAACATTAACACTGGGTCACAACCTGTATGTTATCATGGAGTGTATGGAGTTTGAAGAGATAGTCAAAATTTAACTTCCCTGACCTTGTTAAGGCTTTCTCAAACTGTATTCAAGCACAAACTTTCCTAGAATGTCAAGAGACTACCCAACTAACAACTCAACAGCCCTGACCTTTGAGTTTTACCATGATTAGATACTTAACAAGGGTTGTAGGAAAAACTCTACTTTGTGACTCAAAGAAAATAAGGGGTTTACTAATTGTTGTAGATTAAACCAGCTAACATGCTACATTTAATTTGATATACTATTCATCATTATCTATTTTATTTGATAAAGTTAAAAAATTTTGTTTTTTGCCACTCATTGTCTGTTTATTAGTTTTTAAACAATAGCCACTTCATGAAAGTTTCAATACTATATTCAGTTTAAGACCTGGTTTTAGTTAGGCTGTTGTCAGTAATAAATGAGTTTTTTGCAGTTGATTTAAGTTCATCATTTTACTGCATACATTTAGAGTCTGGCCTTACAAAAAGATTTAAGTTAACATTATTGAGTGTGTAACAGTGACTACTGGATTATTATCTAGAACAGCTTTTAAGAAGAGCAAGGAGTCATGCATGTTTTCCACTAAATTCTTTGTGCAATAAACAAACCTTAGTGTAAACAAAGACTGAAATACATCCTGCAGTGTACTGTATCAGTTGCTTCCCTGGTAGTGTGTTTAAAATGAGGTTTTTCTTTATTTAACAGATGAAAGGTGGAGCCTTTGAGGAATCTTTTATAGCAACAATCCTCAGAGAAGTGCTGAAAGGACTTGACTATCTTCATTCAGAAAAGAAGTTGCATCGTGATATAAAAGGTTCAGTAACTATTTGCTTTCTAGCTCTTACCAGGGGTTGTCTCGTCAACCCTTTCAGCCCCCAAAATGCCATTGAATGATGTATTGCTAAATTCTCCCAACTAGAACCCATACTTTTCCTGTCATTAGTTTAGGAGAATTTTATTTTACATTTTTGGTAGCTTTCTGTTTGATCAATTTCAATTTTTTCATTACAGAATGACCTCTTTTGTAAGTTATGTTATGTGAATTTAAATGTGGATATAAATCATGCTGGGGCTGAAAAGGTTTTATCAAGTTGAATGTTAGTTTTATTAAGAAAAAACTAAGGCAACAAGAAAAATCCTAGATGCGTGGTTAGGTTTTTTTTTGAGTAAATATGGAATGCTGGATATTGTTTCTTGGCCAAAAAATAGTTATTTGCATGCCTGTAAGGCAAATGTTGTACAAAATGTTTTTCCTAATGCCCCAGTAAGATCTTTAAGAACCTTCTGAAAGTTTTTATCACAATAATTGAGTTAACTTCTTCATTTAAAAAAAATGCACCAGCAAATGCATGGTTCAAAACAAGTCATTTTTCATTAAGAAAATCTGTTGGAATGGTAATTTTATGTTTTTATGCAAAGTTGTTTTAATATTTTTCTCTAAAGTATAATTGTGAAAAAGTGGTTGTTTTTGTTAACAAAACACTAATTGCATTAACATACAGTACACCCAAAATAAAATGTTCAAATGTTTATGACTTCATTTGGTTTCAATTTCTAAAACAGTAAACACAATCTTTAGGTGTTTGCATAATTGTTGTCCCTTAGAAGTGGCTATATGGCTAAAATAACTTCATTCTTTTTTAGCTGCCAATGTATTGTTATCAGAAAATGGGGATGTGAAACTAGCTGACTTTGGGGTCGCTGGCCAACTTACTGATACATTGAACAAAAGAAACACATTTGTAGGAACACCATTTTGGATGGCTCCAGAAGTCATTAAGCAGTCTGCTTATGATTCAAAGGTAAATTTACATCTGTTTCCGAAGTAATTTGAAGTCCAGGGTTTGTTAGTTATTTCATGGTGACCTTGAAAGAAACAAAGTAGGGGTGCACAACTCCCACTAGGGTCTTTATGCAGCATCAATGATAGATCTAGGATCTGGAAAGTGAAGGTCCAATGGACCCCTTGTTGTTAAAATGGGGGTCCATTTCCTGAATTTGGGGGTCCTTATTAATATTCATGAATAGTCATGTTTTTTTTGTTTCATTTTCCACATTTTAATTTAGCTAATAGAATCGACAAATAGCCTACGAACTGATGTAAAAGTTTTTTTCTATTGTGTAAAACAGCTTTATTTTGAAAGCAGTATTGTTTAAAATAATAGAAAGAGTTAAGTAGTACACCAGTGGTTTTTGTTAAACTTTACTTTAATAATAGTTTTGAAAAAAAATCTTTACAACTTCGTATTTACTGCTGCTAAGGGTACTTCAAAAATGTAAGAAAGTGTGGTATCTCAAACATGTTTGTCCAGTCCTCTGTGTTTACTTTTATACAAAAAGTTTTGGAATTGTTTTAAACAAAAGTTTTTAAAAAGTTCTCCACATTTTGACTAAACTAGGCTGCCTTTACACCAACAGGTAGAGTATTTTTAGTTGCTCAACACAGGTAAATCGAAAAGAACACAAAATTTGTGCATTCAAAGCATTATTAATTTTGTCAAAACAGTGGCAGTTTGAGAAAATGCTTCGTAGCACACGACGCAATGCTTTGGAATTGATTACAAAACAACATGACCGAGGATCAAATTTTCATCTAGAAATTTCAAAATCGAGATTGGCTCAGAGTCTTGTATCATTGTTTTGTTTTCACTGTCAGAACATGATGGAAATGCATTAATATGTAGTGGTGCATCAAGACTCTAGTGGGAGTTGTGCACCCTTATTAATGTCCTTTATTTCTTTCAGGGTCAACAAAAGATTAACAAACCCTTGTTTGAAGTACTATATATATACAGTGTTCTAATTTAACGGTCGTCTGTGGCGACCAAAAAGTACATGGTGCAACCACAATTAAGTCTCTTAGTTGTCCAAAGGACAACTAAGAAAGAGTTTTTGATAAAACAAAACTATTAGATTGATCACTACCTAATAAAATTATACATTAGGAATCAAAACTATTGAGAAATTGTTTGTACAAGCACAATAGCTATTTGCTTCTTTTGATAAAAAAAAACATTGGTATAAAGGTTTTGTTTGTTAAGGCATTTGTACAATACTTTTTGTTGACTTTATTACTTAACGAGTTCACTTTTTGGTTTCTTTGTCTTTACGTGTCACGTCCAGTCCCAAATGCAAATAAAGGTTAAATAAACGACTTATATCCTTCAAGATAAGTCAAGATGACCAATGATATCTAATTGCTATCAAAAGTAAAGGTTAAATTGGTGGAACAGTCTGAACACAGACACTTTAGCAGGCCTCACGAGAATTATTCTGCCAGCCCCTGACTGCAAGGAATTTGACCCGACTCCAGCTGTTTTGTACTGGGAGGGTATTACTGAAAGAAAACGATGCCATTTTCAACCTCCCTATGGACCTAGAGCTGCTGCACCCACTACTGCTGATGAAGATGTTGAGGAGGCAAGGACCTCATCAAATGAAGAGCACATTGATGACGACCTTAATGAAGCTGGCAATGCTTCAACCGATCCTGAATGACAGTCAGAATGAACATACTTTATACAGAAACTGGACAGTAAAAGCTGAACTGATTTAAAAATGTGAAGCTATGCGTTATAATTGTATATTTGCTATTAATTGTAATTGATTGTACTTTTCTGTCAAGTAATCAGAATGACTTCTTAAATTACTCACTGCAGCAGCTAGTAGCACAAAATCAAGAATAAATCAATCAAAATAACTCCCTGACTCAGTTTGTGTGGGACGACCTCATTTCATGAGGGACGACCACAAACTGACCACTTGGTTGCCCCATGTACAACAAGGAATTTTTCTTAAATTTGAACACTGTATATATATATTGTGTTCTATAGAAAGCTTTTAAATTTGAGTGCTGTCGTTCATTCTAATTTAGCAATTTTAGCAAAAGTTTTAAGTTTATTGTTATTTAATGAAATTTATTTGAGATTTTTTGTAATAATTAAAATGTGTAACTAATAGAAACACAATTCACTTCACAAGCTACAAACTGATTTTATGGGTTTAGGTTATTTTTAACTGATCAGGGTAAATTTTGTTTTTCCTTTCCAATATGTTGCAGTTTTGAAACCCAACTCAACAAACAGATAGTCAAACATTGTCATTAAATCTAATCTGAATCTTCATTTTGTGTAAGGAAAATTACATGTTTTTAACTTTTTTTTTTTTGTTAAAGGAAAGATCACTACTAAAGCAAGGTTTCAGTTAAGGGCAAACCAAAAGTTTCTGTCTCATAACTTTTGAGAAATATTTGCCATAGCTTCAATTCATGGGCTATGCCAGAGCAAATTTGAGGTTAGAAGTCAGATAAATTGTAGTTGAAATGTACAAATTGCATACAATTCGCAATTTTGTCATGTGGTTCCAAGTAAAGAATAGCCTGGACTTTCTATTATGATAAATTTTTTAGCCACCTCTTAAATTTTTTAGCCTCACCTCATAAAAGTTAACTGAAACCTTATTCCTTTTTTTTCTTTTTTTCGTTAAATATAAATATGCAAGGAAGGGCAGTTACAGTACAATACAAAAACAGGAAAAGCTCATTAAATCAGAAAGTGCAGATAAATGAAACTACACATACGAAAATGAGTAGATCTTTAAATGATTACATAAAATAAGTAAAATAAAGCAAGTTCTTCACTGTGCGAGATCTGGTTTGGAAATTAAAGATTTTAACGAATTGAGGGGTTCAATCAACCCCCAAGCCTCACTTTTGAATCATGAAAGTGGGAATATTTTCATAAATCAAATCCCAAAGCATCCACAAATGAAAAGAATTCCTTCGTGAACATGGCTTGCACATGCAAAATGCTCACACCTATTTCTTGAATGTGAGGCTTGGGGGTGAAATTGACTAGTTTGATGTAAACATGCATAAGGCCTATTCATAATGGCAGCAACATATTGTCGAACTTAATTGCTGTTTTTTTTGTTTCGCAATATATATTATCTCTGAACTCTATATTGAAACTCAATTTTCGGAAAAAATTTCAAAAACAGGAAGAACTTGCTCTGAAACGTTGCCAATCCTCCTGGGTACCAATAACAAAGGAGATGATCACTGCTATCCAGGACCCAGTTTGCTCATACTTACTTGTTTACCTTCTCTCAATGTAGGCAGATATTTGGTCATTAGGGATTACAGCAATTGAGTTAGCCAAAGGTGAACCACCCAATTCTGACCTCCACCCTATGAGGGTATTGTTTTTAATTCCAAAGAACAACCCGCCTGAGTTGACTGGGAATTTCAGCAAGACATTCAAGGAGTTTGTTGCTATGTGTCTAAACAAGGATCCCAATGATGTAAGTTTTCAATCAATTATAAGTCAATAATAATGATTATAATAACAATATTATTATTGTTTAGAATTGTAAAAAAATGAAGTTGTCTTAAGTAGTACTTGAAATTAGCTAGTTTTCACTTTAAGTAATTTCTGAGGGGAAGAGTTTTGCAGTGAAAGAATGTATTTGTTTTTTTAGGGATGGTTTTTCCTGTGCAATTAACAAGCCCTCTATTATTTTCCTTCTGAAGTTGTTGGGTTCACTGGAGATAATATTATGTCATTTATATTAATTTGCTGTTCAGGATGAGGTGTCGAGCTGGTTTGGATTTCATCAATAATAATATTATCAATTAATAATGGTTTTACTGTTGAATCCAGTAATAAATTGGCTCTTCCTCCACAATTAAAATTACAAATTGTTATAAAATTACATAAAGTTAGATGTTACAAAATAAAGTATTTAAAAGTACTACAGTCTACCCCCCCCTATCACCTAGCCCAGTCTATCCCATCCCCACTTACCAATTATACTATATTTTTGCTGTAGTACTGAAGATTAAAACAATTCTGGCTGCAGCACAATGGTTGAGCAGTTAGTGTTTGACTCACAACCCTAGGATTGTGAGCTCAAACCCTAACCTGGCCACTGTGTTGTCCTTGAGCAAGACACCATCCAGTCAACTCAGCTGTATAAATGAGTACCAGCTTCTGTTGGGGGCTAACCCTCAACGGGTTAGTATCCTGTCCAGACACAGGCTGTAGGATACAGTGGTTATGAATTTTTATTATAAAGGCAAAAGTATCAATAGAATCTTTCAAACCTTTAAAAAATGTTGCTTGAGTTTTTCGCTTTGTCCGAGAACCGCCGTGATCACTTGATCGTTGCAACTGCCATTTTCATTTCAAAATATTCTTGAAGTTGGCCCCATGCCATATAAGCCGTGGCAGAAGCACAGTCAGTGAGTTTTAATAAAAAAAAATAACAGGGTAGGAAATAAGTGGGCATTGTCCCAATGTTAGCCAATCACATATTGAGATTTTGTACCATGTGACAATCTTTTTTAGACTGAGCCTGTACAGTGGGTAACACGTCACAAACTTGCTAGAAAGTTTACACATGTTCTTTTAAGAGCGAGCATCTAACATCAATTTTGCGAGCACTAACTGCTTAGTTAAAACGTCTGAATGACTGCAAAGTTTGCTATTATTGTGTATACATGGAACTGATCACTAAATGGATATCTGAAAAGTGAGTATTGATGGATTCCTTTGGCTTTATCAACAACACTGTGTGGTCGAGCTGTTTTGTTCTGGACACAATATTTTTCTTACTGAGAAAGAGGCGTGGAAAAATGTTGTTTATTTGCTCGATAGTCGAGGAACATTGTAGCCTCAGTAGAATTGCAGGCCAAGAGGGAAAACATTTGTTTGTTCATGGCAGCGATAGTTGAAAGTGTTTTAACTTTATCCCAGGGTTCGAACTTTTAATTATCTTGGCATGGTTTGTTCTTAACACCAGCATCCTATAATCATTTATTTCCATGTTTATTCGATTTGTATGGTTATCAACTCAGTCAATGAATTTTGCAAAATGAATATCCAAATTCATGTTTTCAACTTGGTCTCAGACAATTAGCAACACATTTAAGTCGTCTTTGTTTGTTTATAAATTTTTGTTTTAGTATTTCGCTTCTCCGCAACCACAATTTATGTAAAAATCAATTTATATTGTTGGATTCATATACATAAAACAAAAGTTCCATTGAAGAAAGAACCAAAAGAAAAATTTCGTAGTTGGCAGAAAGCCTAAAAGTTTTCCAAAAATGAGCTGCCAACTGGGGCAAAGGTCACAAGCAATCCTTGTGCGAACACATATTAAAGATTGTTTTTGAAGTTAAAAGGTCGTTCATTTGGAATACAGTTAAGAGCTTATGTAATTAAAAGTTACAAACAAAAGCAGCAATGTTACAAAACAGATAAAGCATCACAACTTACCCGAGAAACATGAAACTTACACTTATTTTGCTTGGGCTGACTTGTGAAACAATTGGCTTCATTAGCTAGTAGCTTTTTTCTACTTATCGTTTAAGTTACTAGAAGAGCATATAACAGAATTAAATTAGAGTAATTCTGACTAAATGGTACTCTAAATAGAGCGTTTGGGCAGAGAATGAATGTAGTTTAATGATAGTAAAGTCCTAACTTAATATATAACAATATTTCGTTCTTAAAAGAACGTTTTTTTCTTTGCCTTTTCCAATCAACAACCAAAAGGCAAAAGCGCATTCTCAAAAGAACGTTTTATTGGAATTTTCAGTGTTACTACAATTATTAGTTCCAAAGAAACTTTATGTGCTAGGCCGCTCGTGATCCGATCAGCTAATCTGTTTGTCTTGAATCAAAGATTTTTCTTTGATTCAATTTTTTTATCAACGGAGCCAGGCAGGTTTCCTTATATGGAAGACAGGTCTGAACATGCTTGATCTAAAGAGGCCCACTTAGTTCCTACCCTGTTATTTTTTTACCATTGAGTTTTAAAATTTGATAATGACATAACAATTAAAACTTACTGACTGCGCTTCTGCCACAGCTTATATAGCATGGGGTCAAAATAAAAATGGCGGTTGCAACAATCAAACAACCAAGTGCAAAACTCAAGCAATGTTTTTTAAAGGTTTAAAATATTTTATTGATACTTTTGCCTCTGTATTAAATTCGTAACCAATGTATCCTACAGCCCGTGGTCCAGGGTGAAATCAATGAATTAGCACAACAGTTAACTGAAGATTAATATCAGCCTAATTGGTCCCTAGGCTCAAGGAAGGATAAGCCCTTAAATGAAAAGAAGCTAAATTTGATTAACTAATTGAATTAGTTAACTGATTTATAGTTTGTTTTGCTTTAAAACTGAAGGTTTATCAACTTGAGCACTCAACTGAAATCTAGCAGTAACAAATCCATAATTAAACAATCTTTAGTTCTATCAAATTAAGTTAGTAGCATAGTTATTTTTTATCATTTTGGGTTAGTGATTAGTGATTAGCTTGATTTTCTTTAAAATTCTTTTTTATATGTTTAGGAAAATTGGTTTGGGATTCCAAATATGTGCTTTTTAAAGAGATTCACTTGTTAATATTCTTTAAAAATGAATAAAGAGAGCTAGTCAGTCTAATGGAGGCTGCCATGTTGTACCGACCTTTTATGTTACGAAGTCAAAAGAACCAGCTCTATTGCATTGTGCTCAGACTGTTTTGTTGCTTGCATTTTTCATATAATTATCCAATAGAATGTCTCTTTTAAGCAGCTTGACAAAAAGCTTTCATTTCTTCAACAAAAATAGCAGTTTGGCCTTATAACGTCACAGATTAGAATGCAAGCTGTAAGGTGGCGACTTCCTCATTGTTTGTCTTGTACCTTTTAAAATGCTACTGAAGCCATTAATATTTTTGTCATTTG
The DNA here is from genome assembly GCA_027575215.2 of Hydrozoanthus sils. NCBI lineage: Eukaryota > Metazoa > Cnidaria > Anthozoa > Zoantharia > Hydrozoanthidae > Hydrozoanthus > Hydrozoanthus sils. The sequence goes on along the minus strand of JAOBRD020542167.1, from coordinate 6,321 downwards.
TACTTTTATAGCTCTAAGGACTTTTCCAACATTTCTGTTCAACTGTAAATGGATGAAATTGCTTGCCTGACCATTTTAAGTCTGTAAAATAAGCTTTCAAAATAGTGCATTCAGTGCGAACAAAATTCAAAACATACAATGGTGATTTATGATGTCACATGGTTTGAAAGGACTCCAAGCTGCTCTATACTAGCGTTTACAGTGAACTAGTGAGTTTTTTGCTCAAACACTGGGCCATCAGTCATGCAAACTTTGCCATGGTCATATGAATTGGACTGGGAAAGTAAAATTAATCTCCTTGCTTTCAAACCATGTCATTTCACATATATCAATTGAGCTTAACAGGTGTTTGCAGCTTTGGTGCTAAAAATAAATAGGCATTTTGTCTTTGTAAATTCTACTGAAATTTGCTTTAAAACCTGTCACAAGTGTCCCAGTGGAAATTATACGAGTCAAATTTCAATTTTAGATGTTTTTTATTTAATAGTTTGAAGATTTTGTTTCAGTAACACTTTAATAATTGAAGGGTCAAGTGCAAAAACGACGTAAGTGACATTTGATGAAGTTGTCAACTCTCCTTACATTATCCCTATTTATCTCTTCATAACTCTTGGGAGAATTTAGCATTTCATATAAAGTCACTTATGTCGATGTTGCACCAGACTCTTCAGTTATCCTTAAGAATGCAACTTAAGGAAATTCCCTTAAAAAAGTAATTTAAAGCCCTCATACCCAAGTGGATATTCTGAGACATGTAAAATCTAATGTTTGGAGTGAAGCTTCTCTTTAACTGCTACATAAAACTAATACCAAATTACCATTTTCTTCTTGCAGAGACCATCAGCTAAAGAACTTCTAAAGCACAGATTTGTAAAAAATATGTCAAAAAAGAATTCCTTTCTAGTAGAGTTAATAGACAGATTCAAAAGGTGGAAAGTCAGTAATAAAAATGATGATGACGATAGTAGTTCGGATGACAGTGATGGGTAAGTTAACTAAAGACTGAATTAAAAGGTCAGACATTTTTACTTTCAGGTTAAGAGACTGGCCTTCTCTAATTTATCAACTTGTATTATTTGTCACAAGAGCTTCCCCCAATCTTTTAACGAGAGCAATAAACACACTTTTGAGTCATGTGTAATCCAAGTTTACTGTGATAATGGTTTCTCTCACAAGCTGTTAGTGCTGGTAATCAAATGGTTTGGAGTTTGATTTGGGATTAATCAGCATGAGTAAATATTTCAAAGTCTAACTTTAAGTTGAATGAACAAAGCAAAGAGTAATCCAATCAGATTGCAGTATATTTTCTAGGCATAATTTGTTGCTAGTTTTTTAACAAAACAATTAACTGTTCAAATGGTGTTTGTTGTTTAGTTTAACTCTGTGCATGGGTAACATTGGGACATTATGTTTTGATTTTGCCCCAAAATTGCCTGTCAAAAGCTATCAGTAAACCCTCATAAATCTGCTATGTTCTTTACACAAGGGTAGATGAAAGGTACATTATACTGGGCTTATAGTATGCACCATTATAACTCACTTGGACATTCTGCAAAATAATTTTTTACCATTGGCATTTGGACTGAACATGTGTTGAAGCCAATATTTTTTTGTGGTAACTGTCCAATGCAATTGGAAACCAATTTCAAAACAACAATTGCAAAACTGTTCTCATGCACTTTTCCTAACCTAAACAAGAACACTGTTGTTTCTAATTATTTTGTTTATTTTGTTTTACAGGGAAAATGACAGAGGAAGTAATGATGTTGATTGGGATTTTGGTATAGCAACTGTAAGGGTCCCAAAATCACAAGCAGTCACACTTCCTAACAGTGTAAGCAACAATAGAACAATTCTTGGGCATGTGTGTAGTTTGTTAAGCAAACATTAAAAAGTTTTTGAAGGGGTAGATGTTAAAAGGGTCCAAGTCACCAGTGGTTTGACTTCTTTTATAAGCTTAATTTTAGTGACTTTGCACAGAGCAAACATTAAATAAAAGAGCTGTGTGTTGATTACACTGTATACCTTACTTGATTTTTTAGATGGAGATTGCTGACAAGATGATGAAGGCAAGACCACAATCCAAAGCGTTATCCAATGTAATAGTTCCTCTTCTGACAGATGTGAGTATTTTTACAGCTGTGCTCCCAACTGTGATATTGTTTAATAATAATAATAATAATAATGATGATGATGATGATGATGATAATAATAATAATAATGATAATAACAACAAAATAAAATAATAATAATAATAATAATAATAATAATAATAATAATAGTTCAAACAATAATAAATAATGGTATTAACCCTTATTCTTCTAAATACTAATTTATTTCAAAAATCTCAAAATTACAAACGCCAGAATTTTTTGAAACAATGAATATTAATTTTAGAATCTACTTGTAAAGACAGAGAAAATGAATGGTCATTTTGTAAGTTTTTTAGCAATGGTGTTAAAATTAGAACATTGTTAATTTTTGTTGAAACCATCTTTAGCAATGTAAGGGTTAATAATATTAATAATGAAATATGGGTTTAATCAGTTTTAAAATATCAGTAAGGATAAAAAAATAATCAGAAGGAGAAGGCAAGAACAAAAATTGTGATAATCATGGCATTTCTCCCTTGGAATTTCCTGGACTTTTGACTCCCCAACCTCTCTGGAATTTCCAACTCCCCCCATGGTGGGGGCCTGGATATTTTTTGAAACTACACATTTAAGACTTAATTTTTGCTTGTTGGTGTTACATTAAGTTCAATAAATAAGAATTTTACAACATTTACTACTAAAGCGTTGTTTAAACAGGTGATTCAGAACGTTATTATTTTCATTCTGGGTTTAAAGAACCCTAGAAAAGCCCAGGGAAAACGAAAAAACAGCCCTGGAAAACCCTGGGTTTTTGAAATTCTAAAGGTGTACAAACCCTGTAGAAGGAATAGTTGATCAGGGGGTTCATTAAGAGCTGGTTCCCAGGTATTAAAGACTGTTTTCCTTGATTGTGGTTACAGACTATTTTGGAGATTACTTCGTAAAGGAACATTGAAGAAACACCAACTCCATTCAATATTTCGTTATACATAATGGAGATTTTACTTTAATTTGAATTAAGTTTTAGAAGTTGTACTATAGTGGAGAATGCTTTTGAGCTCTTGTGCATCCCAAACTTATAAACATTATATTGGTACACACATACTTAACATCAGGATCCTCCTAATTTAAAATTTATGGATCCAAGCCTCCAAAAAAACACCCTGCCCTGATATTTTTATTTTCATGGATAGCCAAAATAAAACATGAAATTTGGAATTTTTTCTTCATTTAAGAGTGAATAGACAAAACATTTACCTTGTGTAAGTACTGTTTGTGTATTGACAAATATATACAGTATGTACATATTTATCTCCTGTACGTACAGTATGTATATATTATACATATATGCATTGACTTTTTCTGTTTGTCTGTTTTTAGCTAAGTAAAAAATATGGTGACCAAGGAACAGCAGTTCAGGATTTACTAGATGCTTTCAATAAGGCAGAAGACAAAGCCCCTGGAATTTCGGATAAATTAGTTGAGAAAATATGTAAAACTGTACAGAGGTAATGAACACATTTACAACCTGGGTAGACCGAAGGGTAACTTTCAAGAATTCAACAAAATTACAAAAACAATATTAAGTGGCCTTGTGTATCAACTTAAATGGAGAATCTAACAAACCTTACGAAGGATGTCCTTTGGAGCTGGATGAATTTGCATTGGCCAATAGCACAGCCAAGATTGTTTTCTCTTCAAGCCACAGCATCCGTTGTATACCATTGGCCAAGAGAGATATACATTTGGAAGAGAACATAAAAGAAGCATCTATTACACTCCATAAATAGCCTGTTGTGTTAAAACCAGTGGGCACATTCCTTTTATGTAGTGATACGAGGCTTTTCCATATTCTGCATGAACTTTGTATAGACAAAAAGACTTCAACTACCTTTTACACCAATAGTTATTAGTTTAATTATTATTAAACTTTGGAGACAGGAGGGGGGTAGGGGGGATAGATATCAACTAATGCAATGATCGCTTTAAGTGAATGCTATCTAAGCATGTGTAGCAAAGGATTTCTAGAAATATTTGCAAGTTAGTATGATTATTACCATGTAGATTCTCATCAGCAATTTTTAGTAAAACAACCCCTTTTCTTCACAAACATGACTAAAATTACTATGTTGATTATTGCACATGTGTACAAAGAAGAAGAAATCGTCTACCTTCAAGTAGGATTTCTATAGTTTTTCTATCTCAATTTGGATAAATTATCTGTATATTATTACTTGAGGGATGTTAGAGTCCATGTCAATCGTGAATTAAGGAAGAGAGTCTTTTTGCCCTCTGCCCTTCTTACACAATGGGCCCCATTTGCAGTAAGAAATCACTTGACCCCACCTACCTTAAATTAGTTAGTTATGACAAAATAATGTTCAGAAATGGAAAGAGTAGGTTAACATTAGTTAGAGTACTTAAAAAATAATAGCGAATCTAAAATCAATTTTTTCTAAGCAAAGGCTTGCATACCAGTTATACAAATTCTCAGAAAGTATCCTATTTCTGTTGCTTGCCATTTTTTTCTATTCGAAATCAATAACTAAAACTTTGATATTTTAATTATGTCAACTTGTTCTCTCCATTTCTTGACACCATTTTGTCATAGCTGCTTGATTTAAGGTAGCTGTGGTCAAGAGTGGCATGGCTGTTAGGAATTTATTTTGAAAACAACACTTTGGTTTGGTTTAGTAGCAGTCAAACATGTTCTATATCACTCTTATTTCACTACTCAATCTTGCCTTAAAATTTGAGTCAGAAACTTGAATTGAAAATATTGCCTCAGAACAATGGCTTCATTTCACAACAGGTTTTTGGTTAACATACTATTATTGAAGGGTTTGGTGCTAAAAACTCGATTTTAGTGACTCTTACTGACTTCATGAAAAATTCTTTTTAAAGGCTTGGAGATTAATTTGGTGCATAAGAGCATAAGTTTTTTGCCTTTTTTTGTTTTAGTGCCAACCTGCCAATAATTTGATTTCCCAAACAAGAGTTACAGTGCTCTAAATGCCATGATAATGTATGTTCCTTTCCTTGCAATATCTAGCACCTAACTAAACATCGAGCCAGTGGAGTTTACAGTCACATGTCGTTACAAAACAAAGTAATTATGTTCTTAGCATTTTTTTCCTTGGGGAAGGGGGGGGGGGGGGGTTGAATGAGAACAGGGAAATGGAAAACTTTGTGGTTTGTTGGTCACCACGTTTCTAGGTGTGCGATTTTTAAATAATAACTCCCTAGTAACGCTGATTGGTTCCATCAAGGGTAGCGGTTACCAAGCACTTTGGTTTCTTTATCCCTGTTTTGGCAGTGTAAGCTGACCACAAAGTTGATGAACTAAGTAATTTCATTTTTACCCTTGCAGCTCTAGCCAGGTTCTTGAATATCAAATTTCTAGCATCATGTGAGCAAAGTAGATTGATTGATTGATATAGGAGAAAAAAAGATGAAACAAACACGGTTTACTAAAAATATAGAGCTAGATTCTCTACAACGGTTAAAGAGGATCAAACACATCCTTGTTTGTTGGGAGAATTTATAGTTTCAATGTTAATTTGGGATTAAAGGGTTTAATACAAAATTCGATATAATTCCTTAGCTCGAAATGGATTGAGCTCCATTCAAAATTTGCAAATTAAAACAAAGCCCTCGACAGAATTGTTACTGTTGCAGTAGTGTTATATATTACATGATTCTGCTTGCATTTGTTAATTTATTGGTGGTAAAGACGATTGTATTTTATACCATAATTTTTGAAATACGGTTCTAAGTTTGAATATTGTTTCAACAGCTACCTTGTATTTATGTACAGTGCTTATACGATAAATAGAATTAATTCATTCCCAACAGTGGTCTTGGATCAAATTTTCAAGACATAAATCTTTACATTGATGAAGAAATAAACGTTACTGTCATGTTTTATTCTTGTTTTTTGTGTTGTGTTGAAGTCTGCCCGTCTTATTTAGACAAAGTTCGAGTTTATGAGTACTCGGTGTCTTCGTGCGCGCTGTTTTAAGCTTTTGTTTCTGCGTGCGCGCTGTTTTAAGCTTTTGTTTCTGCGTGCGCGCTGTTTTAAGTTGTCGGTGTCTACGTGCGCACTGTTTTGAGTGCTCGGTTTTGTGGATTTTTCGCCACACTCTCTACAAGGCGACCAAATTGGCTTCTGTTCAGCAATCTGTTTATTTGCGACTCAAGACTCACTGCGAATACATGCGTTCTAACA
>JAOBRD020542061.1:0-11497 GCA_027575215.2 Hydrozoanthus sils | reverse complement strand
TGTTGATGGATTCGTCTGCACTTGTTCTCCCAGAACTGTTTGCTGCATAACAGAAAATGATTATAGTGCATACTGTTTTTATTGTCTTACAGTAATAAGTACCACTATTATAACATATACATATTAAGTAAATTTATGCCAACTATACAAAAAACTTTAACAATTATATATGGCGCTTTTAGTGCCATGCATTTTCAAGAAATGAGATAATGACAGATAATTATTTCATTACCATGTTATTTGCTGATGTGTCCATAGGAGTCACTTGATAACCTAAACATTAAGCAAATCAAAATTATTAAGGCAATATGGCTCAAAAGATTCCCTGTTACCGACGGTCTCTCATGGAAAAAAATGAAAAGAGAAGGAGGTGGAGAGACTGAAATGAAAAGGAGCCTTAAAATTATTTTAAAATACTTAAAATAATTTGCTTGTCATTTATATTTGAAAAAGATGTCAGCTCATCTTTTCTAGTCTCATGTTTAAAGGAATGGATTAAGGAATATTTGCAGAAAGCTATGTATGTCATGCAACTTACTATTGTTTAAGATTTCTTCATCAGAGTTCTCTTCTTGGTCTCTTATAATTTCCTCATCCCCTCTCCTAAGACGCTTGATACAGTTCTAAACCAAGAAATATATAGTACCTGAATATTAACAAAAAATAAAAAAATAATAACAATAATAATAATAATTATAGTAGTAGGCCTCTGTTTGGTCAGGGTTAACCATGGGTAGCATTCTAGTTGTCTTCTTGGCAGGAACACTGGCATCTGTGACTGTAGAGGCTGATGCAGGAGTGACAGTCTCTGTTGCAGATGTCCCATGTGTGTTCTGTCACTGGTCTGTTGGAACTGACACTTTGCTTTTTAGGGGCCTGCCTTTCTGAGGTGACTTGTGTCAGCTTCTACTCCTTCACAATGCGCTTCATGGTGCCGCAGTACCACAACTGTTGCTGCTCAATGGGCCTTCTTCCAGAGCCAGGAGGTCTTTGGGGAACGGCCATCTGGCATGCGATGGATGTGGCCTAGCCTGTGGAGTCTGTGCTGTCTGAGCAGTGTGAACATTCTGGGCAGACCTATGTGAGACAGAATCTCAGCGTGGGCACCTTGTCTTGCCATGTTATTCCCAGGATGACCGTGGATGCTTGTGGAAGGTGTTCAGTTGTCTTTTTTGCCTAAACAGTCTTTTTGCCACAAAGCAGTGTGCTGATGACACAACATTATGCCTTGCCATTTTGGTCCTCACTGTCAGCTCGGGGATGGTCCACACACGTGTTGTGAGACACATGAGGGTTGTGGCTGTGTTTCTGATTGTCTTACCAATCTCTGCATCCAGGAAGAGGTTGTCAGAGATGGTGGAGCCATGGTAGGTAAACTGGTGGACCATATCGAGCTCATAGTCATGATGACTGGTGGTGCTTCAGTACCTGGTCCCAGGTCATTGTTCTTTTTTGGACTGATGCATGGCCAGCCCAAAGTTTCTGCAGGCCTGAGAGAAATGGTCCATCAGTGACTGAAGTTCACACTGGTTGTGGGCCACTACTGCTGTATTGTCAGCTAATAGCATATTTCTGATAAGGGCTTCATGTACTTTGGTCCTAGCTCGGAGGTGGCGAGATTGAACAGCCTGCCATCTGATCTTGTACCCAGGTAAATCCCTTCTGTTGATGTGCTGAATGTGAGCTTGAAGCTGACAGCAGCAGAGTGAAGAATATCTCAAAGAGGGTTGGAGCTAGGACGCAGCCTTGTTTGACCCCGCCACGGTATGGAAGGGCTTGGAGGTGCTGAAGTTGAACTGCACAGTCCAAAGCATGTTGCGTTGGAAGGACTCAATCAAGCTCTGCAGCTTGGTTGGGCAGCCAATCTTGGGTAGGATTTTGAAAAGGCCTCCCCTTATAACAATTATAGTAATACTGATAATAATAATAATAATTGTAATGACAGTAATAATAATAATAATAATAATAATAAGTCATCATTAGTTTCAAAAGCAATTTAGTTGATAGTTTTGTTCATTTAGTGATTTATCATTTTTAAAGTCGGTATTATGAACTTGTAGGAGATTTAAAGTTCAGTTGTGCAATAGAGCTTAGTGAGCTTTTTAAGCCATAGCATGTGGATGTGTGTTTTGCTATGATAATTGCACTTATTACTGCAGTGGTGATGTAGTCAAATTTATTTCAAAGATTTATACTCATTATATAAGCTACATAAGAACTGGATTGCAAATTCTTTTGTTTTTAGACCTACCTGGACAAGTTTTTTGTGTCCCAATTTCTCTGCTTGATTTACAACATTATCAAAAGGGAACTTTGGGAAAAGCCGATGGGCCCAGTGTTCATAGCACTGAAGGAGCACCTTTAAATCAGACGCCTGTACAGAAATACAATTGGCAAAATTTCTGTATTCACCCATACTTCATTATGCATATGAAGCTACTGATCTTCAGACCAAAATATTGGAGGTAAACCTTGCTTTATGAGCAACCGAAAATTCTCAAGATCACTGTTAGGGTTAGGAGTAATGGTTAGGGTTGGGTAAAGGCTATATATTTTAATTCCTGAAATGAAAACCTGGAGTTTGACAACAATAAACTGCATGAAAATGTGAAGTTTGGCAGCCATTACTGTATGCATAATGAATTATGGGTAAGTTTGGAAATTTTACCATATAATCAGAACATAACATGTTCAAAAGTTCTTGTTTTCAAAGGTTAATTTAAAACAAGTCAAGAAATGTTTGAAGGAATCATGTAAACTTAAATAAAAAAATTCCCTTAATTAATAATATATGTTCTTTCAAAATTTAAAAAAAGCATATAATTAAAATAATTAAATAGAAGAACCTTAATAACTCTAGGCACCAAGAACCTATACTAGTCTTATTTATTCAACACTATTGAATAAGTTTTATCTCAGCTCAAGAAAGATAATTTGTAAGTAAGCACATTTAAGTATATTAGATACACTAGAGCAAATAATTATATCAACAGTAATAGTGATACAGTACTGACAAAAGTTACTAATACGTAATATACAACCATGCAGCTTGCAAGACATATATATAAACTACAGAAACAACCAACAAAGCTTAGTCTGTTAGTGACAATTTGACAGGAAACTGCAAATGAACAAAATATCAAGTTACAGCATGATGTTGTTTGCGCAAGAAAAAAGGAAGAAAAACTGTAAAAACAAACAAATTGAAATGTTCAAAGCTATGTACCTCGTGACCTTTTCCTTTAAATTTGATATTATCACATATATGAAGTAAGGCCGGGATTCCCTTCTCTTCGGAACACAGCCTGAAAACAAAATCTATTAGCGTAGAAATATGTTTCGAAGTTTAAAATCCGGTTAAAGAGAATAAAGATTAAGCACTTTGAGATTATTTAAGTTTAACGTACCCTGAGTACGATCAGATGTTTCTTCCCATGTTCGAACTTTAAAATAACATTAAATATTTTGTAGAACATATAAGAACTTACTTTATCTCGTTTAATCGTGGTTGCGGAGATCTCTTGATTAATTTTCTCGTTTTCTTTTCTTTGCCATCCTTATTTTCGTTTTCCCCTTCGTCTTGTGGTGCGGGCGCCATTGTCCCTTCGTCTTCTAGGTCGAGCGCAGGTAAGGGAGGTGGTAAAGCGAAAGGATCATCGTCAAAACCCAACAGATTGGAAGTATTATCATTATTTTCTCCTCTTATATCATCATTTACGAGGTCAGCTTCAAATATATCTAAAGAACCCGCCATTCCCGTTTTCTATGTCCAGTATACAAGCCGAATGAAGAATTCGGTACGCCGAATGTTTTCCTTCGATTTTCCCGCGTCTTTCGTTTCCTGGTTGAGTCCGCTGACCAAAAAAACCAGGCGGATAGGGGCGGGGACGGTGGGCGAGTGTTTGTGTGAATGTGAATAACGGGAGATATATAGAAATGGAATCCTGTTTGCCATTAAAATACGTTTGAAAATTTCTCTAATGTTCAACGTGTCAACACGATCGCAATTGTGAAAATGATGGAAAGCGCGCAGAACAAGCATACTCGGCTAGGGAAACAACATTTCTTAATATTTTTAAAGACGTGTTTCGTTAGTTCGAACATCTAAAGTTAGTATGAGTGGGATATGCAGTGGCTACTAAATTTTTGAAAGCACCTACAAAACTTTAAATCAAATGTTATTTTTTATTGAAACTGGCTTTTTTAACCATCTCGTATCCAAGGCTCATGGGTTACAATAATTATAATATAATTGCATTTATTAATCAAGTCAGCCCTTATTTAAAAATACGAAGTGGCGATATTAGTGGTAGCCGCCCAAGGTCTTTTCAAAAAAGACTAAATGAGCGAGCGGTAGTTTTCAATTTTCTTAAATAACGCGAGAAATCATAATCTTCGGGAATAAAGACTACACTCTTTTTTATTAAGAACCAGTAAAATTTTGCCATTATCAATGTTCTTATTTTTTTCAAAATTTGAGGCTCAAAATGTTACTTTGTTCTTAACTCCAACATATTTTTTTATGGTTGTAATACATTTACAATTCCGAAATAAATGTAAAATTTTGTGTACTTTACAGCAGATTACAGTATATGTAATTGTTACAGTTGGAGTATGCTTGTATTAAAATGATAAGTAACGAAATTTATTTAATGTGTAATGCTCTGTGTGATGACTGCTTGCCACGCTCATTTTGATTTTTTTTTTAAATTTTCATTTCAGCCTCAAATTGTTCTTAATTTGTTCTTATTTTCGCTTAGCCACTTCCTAATACTGCTTCGTTCTAGTTTAAGCCTCACTCAGGCTCAAATAGCCCGAAGTGTGTTCTTATTTTTTAAAAAAAGTGTATTCCAACTTTGTGTTCTTATTTAAAAAAAAGTGTATTCCAACTTTATTTAGAATCTAGTTTAAGCGATTATAATGTTTTATATGGTCGCCCTTCTACTATAAACTCGCCATTCTTGTCAGATCACTGTCACGGCCACCCTCCCTCTATGTGGGGTAGTTTTTCTATAAAATAACACGAGAAATCATAATGCTAGGGAATAAAGACTATTCTAATTTTATCTAGAATCTCTTTAAAAGCGATTTCGATTTTTGATATATTGTACGTTTTATATGGTCGCCTTTCCTTGTCCCTTGTCTGTGCAGACTACAAACTCGCCATTCTTGTCATACTTTGCTGATCACCCTTCAAAAGATTGAATGAGTGGTATTCTAAATAGAGTTAGAATAGTCTTTATTAATGGGGAGTCTATAGTCTGCACAGACAAGGAAGGGCGACTATACAAAACGTTATATTAAAAATCGAAATCGCTTTTAGACTCTATCGTCTGTTTAAGAAAATTGAAAACTATCGCTCATCTTTTGAAGTACCCACCCCGGGGCCCTAGTACTGTCAGTTGACATATATAAAACGGGTCTGGCAAGTTAAAACTCTTACACGACAGACTCCACAAAGTTCTTAGAAATAATGCAGGAGTGATTATTGTTTTTTTTTTGCATTTTACAAAATCATTTAAATTACTAGCTTAGTTTATGACAGAGGTTGCATCTTAACATCTCATGGAACTTGCTCTTCCGGAAAGATTTTTTAACATCAGTTTGTAAGAAGTGCTTAGTCGTTTTTGCACTAGACCCTTCAGTTACTGTATAGGTCGCCATTTATCCTTTTGGCCATAACATCCCCTTTCTCCTTCCTTTCAGTGTCATATTGCTTGTCAGTAAAAAGCCTCATCTTCTTCAGAGTACTTAATTAGTTCATGGTCAATCTGTAGGCAGTTCAGCAATGCTGCCATGTCAGGTTTTGGGTCACGTAATTTATCAAGGAGCCTTTCTGCAGCTTCTTGGCTGACTGACCGCCACTTGTTAATCAAACTTTGTAACTGGTCCAAATTGTTCTGAGTTTAGGAAGGAAACAAATTCAATCTGAGCATTAAAACTGAAGTTTTGCAATTACACCATAGTATTTAAATAATAACAACAACAACAATAATAATCATCATCATCATCATCATAATAATAATAATAATAATAATAATAATAATAATAATAACAACAATAACAATAATAATATCAATAAATTTTATAAAAATGAAAAATTGAATTTATCCAACAGAACAAATTATACATTAATTTAAAGCTTAAAATCAATTTTTTTGCTAACAACATTGACAGTGTTTTCTTCCTTGTTTTCTTTTACTTCTTCATTACAGGTCACATGATAATGCTAGTCAATCTACATTCCGTAAATGCTCCTGGGGGGCTTATTTAATGTTTGACCTCCCAGACAGGGGGCTTATTAGAGAGGGGCTTATTAGAGAGAGGGGCTTATTAGAGAAAGGGGCTTATTAGAGAAAGGGGCTTATTAGAGCATTCACAGTACATTAACAATGATTAGAACAACAAGAAGCAGAACAAACATAACAATGATATCGGTGATTATTATAATAATTAAAATCACTATTATTATTATATGGATAAATACATTATCTATTAAATTACACTAAATGTGATCAACTAGTACTAATGAACCTGTGGCATGTGCTGAAATTGTGTAAACTTTCAACCAGCTGAACCCAGACCCAAGTTTGAGAGGCAGAAATGGCATGTCATAGTTCTAATCATTGCGTTTTTCCCCATTATAACTATTATCTGCCTTGGAATTATTCAGAATTATAGTAGCAGTTTCAAGCACATTTTAATATCTAGCTGACAATGTGTAACCTGCCTTTTTTCGATAGATTTGGACCATCTTAAGTTTTCTAACAGCCTCTTCTTTCTGTTGCACTTTGTCAATCAATTCTTTTTTACTTAAATGAACAGATCTAGAATCTGTGGCAACTTTTTTCTCAGTATCAACCAAGTTTGCTTTACAATTATTGGAATTCAGATTGCAACTATCTTCACCATCTCTGCAGCTCAGACAGCTCTCAAGGTTATCATGCTCTGTAATATTTTGCTTGCATTCACTTTCAAGTTTCAACTTCTTTTTCTGATTCCACATCTGTGACAAAATAAATCAATTAAATATTTTATACAAAAACTGATATTTTCCAGAGTTGTTTAAATGTGTTAACAACATCTGCTAAGGGAGGGGGTAGGGGGAGACCAGTGCACAATTGAAAAAAAAACTATATATATACACTTTCTGGAATGGGATAACTGATTGGAGAATTTAGCATTTCATAAACAGTCACTTAACATATTGTTTTTTTGTAATTAGCCATTTAATTTTTCAATTAAAGTAAGTTTCATCAGTAACTAATTTTAAAAATGCATCGATTTGATTCATTTGAAATGAACAATGAGTAGGCCTTACATATTCCAGTTTTGTTTATCTGTTTCTGGTACACATCATATTTGTTGTTACAAATACTCTACTTTTTGATTTATTTGAATCTCTAGAAACTATACCTTTGAATCATTGCCACAATTTCTTTTTTGCAAGGGTGAGATGAACGGTGATGAAATGGTTGATCGTTTTCTGGAAGTGGATCTCACAGGAGTTGCATCAGTCTCGCATGCCTTGCTACATACACCAGCTACTTGCCTAGTAGATATAAAGTGAAAACTTGTCCAATCAAGTGCAAAAGCAAACAATTAACTAGTTTCATCTAGATTATGCATCACAACTCCTCATTGTATAATAACAAAAATGATAACATTGTTAACAACAACAATAATAATAATAATAATAATAATAATAATAATGACAATAATAACAATAACAATAGGCCAATAAAGTTTGTAATGTCATTGGCGGCGGGCACAGGCCTCCCCAATAACTTGGTTTAGGGGGGGAACAGCTCCCCAATAATTCCTGGCTAACAGCAACTTTTGAAAGGGAATCTTAGCTTTAATAATGAACTGTTACAATTTCTACACTGTGCCCCCCCCCCCAATAATTTTTTGCTTCCGCCACCCATGAATGTATGGAAATACAATATAAAATAGACTGCATCGTATCTAATGTTTGTTTTATGTTTTGAGACTGCTACATTGTATTAACTTTTACCTTCGTTGCATCAAGTGGTGATTCGATTGTGCTGTCTGCTGTTAATACATAATCTGAAAATATTTGTAATTTGGACATGTACGTAAGATAAAATAAGAAAATAATACACAAAACATAGATATTCTGCCATCTGAACAAGTTTAAAGTTGGTTTACAAGCGTTGTCGATTGTGCATGTGCATCGAAATTGCTCGACGTTCCGCGGCCGCCTTAAAGTGTGAATTTTGTAGTAAGGTGTTGTTAACTGTTGGCTATAGTTAATGCATCGTAATAATTACTTTACATTTATAATGTAACGAGTTATGGACAAAAGAGATATCAATATTAAAGTACCACAGAGATAACTGATAAGCTAGGCACATGCATTACAAACGAAATATGTGATAGGACCACACCGAATTTACTGAATAAACGTTTGAGCTTAATTTCAGCTTTAACTTATCAAAACAAGACAAAAATAAGTAAAAATCAAATATATAGTATAAAAATGTAGACATGTTCTAGACCTGACATTCAAGTAGTCATCGTTTTCTCTTGTTCTCTGATTTTCCCGCCAGCGCAGATTTTGTTGTTCCTGGTCAGCGGAAAAAAGGTTGTAATACGCGTGCGTCGTTCACAACTATGGTCAGAAAATCTGGTCAGACTCAGCGAAGTGAAAGTCATTTCCCTTTAACTCGACAGTTACCAAAGTTATATTTGTGGCAAAGGTGATCTTTAGTATGGAATGAGACAACATGCTGACAGAGAAGGAGAAAATTGGCTGCAGAGAGATTTTGAACAAACTTGATGTTCACGACCTGATCACTCTGACAGACACTGTGTCCAACCGCAGTATAAGTGTGGAAAATAAAAATGGTATGAGACAAAAGTTCGGATATTTCTTTATGTTAATTGCCTCTGGAAGCAATCATTCCTCTAATTAATGATTTGGTAAAAGTTCAGTTGCGAAACAAGGTGAATTTACGGGTTTAAGCAAGCTGTTTATAGACTTGGAGTCACTAGAGAACCCATAAACCGGAAGTACTCTTTACCTCCAAACGAAAATCAACGTTTCCCCATTCAAAACTTGAAAGGCTTTAGCTTCATCTTTGCACTTATTGAAAATGGCAAGAAGATTGTCGAAAGTTGTGTGCTTTAACAAACAATAGCTATTTAATGTTAAGAGCCGCTGGCTGCAGTTCATACATACTTTATAGTCAAATCCCGAGTCAAGAACCAAGAATTATACTCACGTTGTTGCTACTGTATGGTTGTTGTAGCAATGAGTGTAATCTCTGGATTAAGTGCTAGCTGACAAGTGCTTATCCCCACTCCATACATCGGTGTTATGCTGCAGATCTTTATACTATTCATTATTCAGTAAGTAGTTAAGAACAGAGTTTAAGCACTAGATCTAAGTTAGAACATAAAAAAACTGAAGGGAGTAAGGTGGTCTTTGCTTTCAACTTCTTTTTTCTTTTCAGCAGTCTTGAAAGGCTTTATTGTTGTTATTAATTGTTATTATATAAATATTGTTGTTATTAGTTTTACAAGTCGTCATCAGTGTTCTTAATACTTTTTACTCCCACCCTATCAAATTAGTCATTACTGTATGCGACTATTTATAGTAAGGCTGTAGAGATTGATAATTTGTTTTGTTGTGATACTGCAAGTTAAAAACAATCTATTACCTCGCACTAGTTGCAAGATAGGCGCTGAACATTGGTCATCTTTTTTTATTCTCTCCAGAAGCCCTAGATGCAATCCTGCTATACAGTTCTAATCCATTACAGTTGTTGCGAAGGAAGAAAGTAAAGCGTGAACATCTATACACCTATTTGGCAGAGAACAAGTATGTTGCTTCACCTACTGCTGATAAAGCATCACTTATTAAAAAGATTCTTGAACTTTGGGGAACAAGTGAAATAAACCTGAAGGAAGAACAGGTGAATAGAAAACATAATAAATTATAACTCAGACAATTTAAATCACTGAGATGATTGTTTTGTGATGACTATAAAGAATGACCAATAAAGAATTTACTAGCCTAAGGCTCTCCTCAATCAATGCTGATATTAGCAGTATTTAGACAGAAGCCATTCCAGCATTCTTTAAAGCTCAGTCTTTCAAGTTTTTTAGAATTTTTCGAGGAGTAATGCCACTTGATTCTTCTTGTAGAAAACTCATTGCTGTATCTCTTGCAGGCATCACAATCAAATGTATGTGCTGTAGATCAGGCAGTTATGCATCAGGGAACATATTATGAATTTACTATGAAGCTGAGTAACTTTGTTCATCCTGATTGGTCAAATTGAGTTCTGTGAATTACCATATGGACCCTAACAGTAAAGGAGCTGTTAATGTTTTTTTCTCAAAAGCCATGATATTTTAACTATTGTAACTTCAGTTGTTAACCTTGTTTCTCGATCTATCTTAAGGGTAAATTTTTACTGACAGCTCCTTGTATACTTTATGTCACATAACTGTATAGGCATTATTCTCGGTTTTTGATTGAAGAGGTATTTGTATACTAACTAAATTTGCCCTGCTTGTTCACTGATAGGAAAGACTACTGGATAACCTTGATGAAGAGAAAGAAGATGGACAAAAAGAAAGAGATCCAAAAATGAATATGGAAAATAGAAGGACTACTGCTTCTGTGGGAAGCTTTGATTGTCAGATGCTTGCAGAACACTTTATTCAGTGGTATTACAAAACTATGAATTCGTTAGTCATGCCATCAGTGAGTGCTTCTGAGTGGGGTCCGCAACATTTTTGGTCTGATTCCAAATTGACACTGTCAATGAGTTCAGGAAACATGTCACATGATGAATGTCAGGGTGCACTTGCTGTGAGTCAAAAGTTGTGCGAACTTGTTCAAAATGAAAAGATATATTTTAATCCCTTTGTTGAGGGTGTGCAAGGACAGTTGAATGCCTTTGGCCTGGTACGTCTATCGGTTGGTGGCACTGTTCATAGGTTCTCACAATGCATTGGCATTTTCGAACAGTCATTTGGGTTGATAAAAGACCCGAACATGGAAAATAACTGGAAGATAAAATTCACTGAGCTCAAAATGAAAGCTTCTGGAGAAAATGCAATTGAAGGACAGAATGTTCCTGCCATTGGTCCAGCATTATAGAATATGTTCTTCATTAACAAATTATATAGTTAAATAAACAAGCATTCCAAGTACTAACAGAATTTACATGTACTGTATGTTTGTTTTTTAAAACACTTAATAAGTAGTTTCACATCTAAGTTGTTTTACAGTACCCTTCTCCAAAACAATCTGTTTCTTAGCCACAGTCTGGGAAAAAAATCGTGTCATCAAACTGAACAGTATATTTTCAAATGAAAAAGTTATGCTGAGAAGTTTTCTTGTAAGTCCATCTAATGTGACATGTAACTTACAAATTTGCAAATTAAGATATTTTGGTGTCCATCAAAAGACTTGGTATGGCCATCATTGTGGATAGTAGGGAGTTTAAACATGCAGTGA
>JAOBRD020541956.1:0-16679 GCA_027575215.2 Hydrozoanthus sils | reverse complement strand
ATGTAAATTGACCCGTGCCGTCCAGTGATGTAACCCGATGGGTAATGTCCCCCTTCCCCTCCAAGAGTAATGCTGCTACCTAAAAGTAGCGGCTTTTTAAAAGTTAAATTTGTCAGCGAAAAGTCAAAATATACCTTACAGTTTAACATTTATCAGTTATCGTGTATGTACAGCGCACCAATCAAGGCAGAATTTTCATATTTTATCTGGATACGTAACATTGTAGGATCATGCATAAAATGGATGACTTTTAAACTTCGTGGTACGTGCCCTCTTTTTCTAAGACTCCTTCAAGTTTTTAACCTATCCGAAAACAACAGCTACCCAAAAGTAGCGGCCGCTTTTGCCAGCAAAATACGAAAGTAAGAAGTAATGGCGGCCGTTATTGTAAGACAGTGGATACAGAAACCAATCAAAACGCGGTATTTGCATTAAATTTTTTCAAACCCCCTCCATTAATAGGTAAAATGCTAGTCAATTTCTGACAAAAAATGACTACTCGTTAACATTTCTTTGAGTTACATAATCAACACACCGTTTCGCGCTTTGTGTGTTATTGATAACTAGTAGAAACCAACTAGTATACTATTTACTATCACGAATGCTGCAATCTGATTGGCTAACCCACTCGGCCGCGGCCGTCTATTGCGCGACAGATAACGAGTAGCGAAACTGTCGGTGTTTTTAATAACAAAGAAAACAATAAATACCGATTACAATTCAAAGAAACAATACTAGCTGTTTTCTGTTAAAACAATTAGGCTACTAGTTCTTGTTTTGTATGAATCTAACCAACAACTCGTTGCTTCGCGCCTTGTCGGCTATTGGGCAAATAGGACGGCAACATGGACCAAGATGACTCACAAAAGCACCTTTCTGGTTTGCCCTTTCCACCATGCATTGTTGGCCTCTTTTGCCCTCTATGTTGTTCTAGTGACGCTTTATGAACAAAAAAAGATTAAAGCTCCCTGCATAAAGATAAAGACGGTTGAGAAAATTTTCTGTTGATCGTTGTCGTAAACTCCAAAACAAAGTTTTTCACTTCGTAATTTTCAAGACGACGGCGTGCAGGTGACCAGGATGGTGTAATCCAACGTGCAGTTATTGTATTTACTATTGTTTTCTGCCGTCTTCGTTGGTATTGCCGTCTTCGTTGTTCAAGCTGCCTATTTAGTTCATCTTGCATGTAGTCTAATTTTTCAACTAATTCTCTGCAAGTTAGCATACTAACCGATAGTACTGAGTGTAATAAAACAGTAGTAGAATGATTCAAACAGTGACCAGTTTTCCGAGACCCTGAATAGCAAAGCACCAAAGGCCAAGTACGCGATGGCGCTTACGGCTAGTTGTTTCAAGGTGATAGTTGCGTCTTCCTCTCTTTCTTTTGAAGAGAAGTCGTCATCTTTCTTGCCTTGTTGCTCCATTTGGCGTCTTCTGCGCATGTCACGAACACATACCACAACTCTGAAACAACAATTGACGTTCTGTTAGCCTGGATGCCCGCTGGTTGCAACTGTAGCCTAGGCTGGGCGGCCTGGCAGAGGATGAGTTGCGTTCCTCTGAACCACGCTATAATTTTAAACAGTCATAGTTTGAAAATTTTGTGTTAAGCATACGATTTCTTAAGGCCGGCGCACACTTGAGGTAAACAGCTGAGCTGTTTGCTAGCGAGGCTGTTTGCTCAGCCATTTTCTCACGAATGCGGCAAATTTTTTGTGAGAAGTTCACCTCACGAGACCGTGAGGATGAGAATCATATATGTTTGATTTTACACTCACGGTCTCGTGAGGCAAATTTCTTACAAAACATTTGCCGCACACGTGAGGAAACGGCTGAGCAAACAGCCTCGCGAGCAAACAGCTCATCTGTTTACCTCAAGTGTGCGGCGGGCTTAAGCAACCAACGGACAAGCTAGATATAGAGTGACTCAAAAACGTGTCCTTCGTTTTGTTAATAAAATAGCTGAAACCAATGTAAACATTCGGTGTTCATTAGATTAGTCACGAAGGAGAGTACGTTATGTACACCAACTTCGTTCCCAGGTTCCTCAATCTCACTTCCTCAGAAAAAGAGAGTGGACCCTGGGAACAAGGTTGATAACACCAAACCTACTCGGTTAGTAAGCTGCTGATACTGGAGAGCACAACGTTGAAGAGAGGAATTCCCGCCAGGGCGTACAACAGGCAAAAGATTCTTCCCAGAAATGACTCCGGAGCAATGTTACCATAACCTGTAAAACATTATACGATGACATAATAAGCTTCAGTACGCTTTCTCCCTGTAGAACTGACATCCCTCCTAGCCTGCTTGCATCTGCGCGGGTGGTTGAATGTTTTTCTAGGGCGGAAAACTCACAGGAAATGCCGTTGCCGCCATCTTGGATTTCGTGGTAGAGCGATATAATCCAAGATGGCGGCAATGCAACGCCGCCGGTGCTCTGTAAGTTTTCCGCGTTAGAAACAAACACCTAGCCGCGCCCGTCTGTAAGCAGGCTAACATCCCTCCAGGACATTAAATCTGGCTCTTCAAAGGTTATTTGACTCGAAGAATCTTCAATACAGTCACATGTACATGTATTTTTTTCGAAATTTAGACGTCTGTAAATTGGGCGTTGATTTGTTTTTGCTGACAACCTCAGATCGAGGTTGTAGTCTATGCGGCTTCTTGGAAACATCCCTAAACTAAAAGTAACCTAGCAGGATTGATAAATGCTGGCCAACGCCCTTAGTGTTCCTCGTTGTCCCCTTTATTACCCCACTAACGCCCTCCTTTAGTCGATGATATATGCCGTGCAATCGACAGCTAGTATAAGTTACACAGTTGTCTGTCACCCAGACAGTGGCAATTCTAAAATAAGAAGATGTAAGAGAGGTTGAGTCAATTAAAGTGAAATATTCAAGGCAAATTTGGCGGAAAATCGAGTTTTTTTAAGAAGCCCATCTCTTTTTAACTTTTTCTCCGTTTAATTCAAAAATTCTGTATGTTTTCTTTTAATTTCTCTTAGTTGCTTGAAGTTCTCTTTTCATTTTTTCAAAAGCTGTGAAATATTGGTTTAAAAGTTTATCCCACATCTTCCATCTTTTAAGTTTAATTTGAAACTAACGTTAACATCCAGTTTTACTGATATCCATTGTATTGAATACAGGGCCGGTCCGCGAGGCTATAAACCTGCTCGACGCAGTGTGATAACGCATTGTTCGACAGGCCAGTCTTTATACCAAATATTTAGCATTTCCAACCTTCATTCCAGTTCATATTCTACTGAAATGAATTTGCATATATCAAATAGAAACAATAAAACAACATCTCTTAAACATAGTTTTGATTTTCTTTAGTTTCTTCAAAATCGCACGTTAAAGATAAAGTTGTTGAGCTGTAATAAAAAGGAAGTGGAAGAAACGTATATGTATAAATTGTGCCACAAAAACAAAAGTGCTTAGGAAAGTAAACCACATTTCATTTTCCAGCAGTTTTAAAACAGTGTACGTCGCGGCAAAAATTGTGTTTTATTCAAGTTTTTCTTCATTCTGACATAGCATTCAAATTCGTTTCACTTCTCTTCGTATGCTCATCAATAAATTGTTTGAATTTCATACCGTTTGCACAGAGCATGTCTGAAACTTATTTCCACACTGAAGACAACGACATACACTTGAAATATACGCAGCCTCAAGCTTAAAGCAGTAAGATTTTTTTTTTAAAAAAAAAATTTACATCCAATTGTACATATTTCAAATTAAATGCAATGGATGCTGTATTAGTATCGCGAGAATATAATTTCAGTTTACAACGAACTGGTTGTCATTAATTATTAACAGCCAACAACAGCATCGCAAAACAAATTGAGTATCACTTGTAAGCAATATAATTACGCAAATATCACCGACAGAATAGCAACGAACGACTCGTTGATGACGAGCTATCAAGGCTCCATAACCTTACCTACAGTAGTGAAGACTGTGCAAGCAAACAGCCAGGAGTTTGACAAGCTCCACTGTGCTGCCGTCTCTGCAGCCTGCGGACTCGACTGCAATGTTTTCTCGTACAAGTCCAGCTTCTCTGCAACTCGGGCCGACCATTGCTTGAATTCGAGTTCTTTGTGGTTGTTCCCCCATAGGTCTTGAATTAAAGTTTCCCTTGTGAAAGCCGAATCTGGAGCATCCAAGGGACCCCCAACAAGTGTCACCATTTCGAGTTTCCGAAAAACGGCTGCCCCTACCAGGCCATAACACACCAATATGGCCACAAGCACTGCGTTGTATATGAATTTAGGTTTGAGATCTTTTAAGGTTTTACCTCTTGTGTCCATATTTTCAGGGGGAAAATCTGTAGGTATAGTCCCCTTATCGTTTTCAGAATCTTCCCTCTGGCGAATTGCAGAACTACTGTTTCTACTCTTACCAGCTCGATCGAACCGCAGAGACGCAGTTTGTATTGAAAGTAATAATAAACAGCTATAAATTATTACGCGTGTTGAGAAAACAAAATCTCGAAAGCAAAAAACCCGAAGTTCTCAAAAAGAAGACCCTTATTAAAAATCAAAATATTAAACAGCAATAAAACAAATCAAGAATGCAGTTACTCAGTGTAGATTAATTCTCTCTGTTCAATACAGTTTATTTTTATTCTTGGTTTTCGCGCACTCCCTAGAGACGCCTAAGACAAAAGACGAAACGGCCATGTTGGTGTCCTAAACAAAAGAAATCATCAAAATTCATTTACTCAAGGGCACTTACATGGCCGCTATTATAACGTCAGGTTGAAAAATTGCAAAAACTAAAACTTAAATTAAGTACCACCGAAGCAAAATCTTCAAACTAGTTTAAAATATCTAAACTTGAAGTTTGTCCCGTATAATTTTCGCTGGGACACTTGTAACCGGTTTTGCGGAAGCTGCGAATACTTTTTAAGCTCATTAGAATGTGTGATGTCACATGATTTGAAAGGCGGGAGATCAATCTTACTTTCCCGGTCCAATTCATATGATCATGGCGAAGTTTGCATGGCTGATGGCCCAGTGTTTGAGCAAAAAACTCACTAGCTCGCTGTAAACGCTAGTATTGAGCAGCTTGAAGTCCTTTCAAACCATGTGACGTCATAAATCTACTAACTTATATTGTCTAAATCTCATTTTACAACTGTTTAGAACAGTTTTAGACAATCTGACTCATGGAGTCAACTGGAGAACAGGCAATAGGACTGGAGGTCCCCTTCGAGGGATGGACCTACGACCGCAGGGCCTACAGTTTCACGTCATTATCCGAGGTGTTACCGTCTGTGGATGTTTGAGCAAAGGCAGAATCTTCACCTCAGTTAATTTAGACCCTGAGTGAAATCGTTACCAAGCTTCCCGCACTATAGACTGGCAACATATACTTTGTACAAAACCCACCAAACGAATAGTGCAAAATCCACGATAAAAAGCAAAACAACGGGAAACCAGCTAGGGTCTTGCATGAAGATAACATTTTTTTGCTACTGAAATGTGTCAAGTTTTACTAGTTAATGAAGAAGGCCACTTTTACAAAGCAAGTTTTAGTTGCATACGTGTTGTGAACACCTATTAAAAGTTAAAAACCTACAAGAAAACCAGTATATACAGTTGGTGTGTTTATGCACGAATTATTCAAATTTTATCTACACCTGCTATATATAATCCCATTTTGGGCATATTTCTAGCAAAAGCTATCAAAATCAGAAAATTAATTAAACTGAAACATCTGTGCTTGCTATAAAATGAATTCTCCAATTCCAAAACACTAGTCACCAATATTCACAACTTTCACCATACCGGAAAAATCTTCTTCTAAAAGCCCAGATATTTCCTAAGCTACCTAAAAGCTGGCAAACCTCAAATATATACAGATAAACGGCCAACATATACGAATATGAAGAAAAATCCTCTCTGTTACATGTGTTCATTTTATGGATTCGATTATCGGTCAGTATCAGTGTCATAGTAGGTCAAACTGAGCACTTGTCCGATTCCTTTCGTGTGTCCCTCCCGGAAAAGAAGTCGCGAGTTTTTTCGTATGTATTCTGGTTGTTTAATGAAACGAAAGCGGACCTTCGCTCGTTGTCCTGTCTTGATTTTGTCCTGAAAAAGATGCCGGGATTTCTGTTAGAAAAATTATTACCAATAAGAACTCAATTTGGTTTTGGAAGTATATAACGTAACATTTGGTTATCCATCAGAAATTTGTAAAATGAAACTCCCTTAACATTTTCATAGAAAACACATGGAAATTAGCTGAGAGAATTTACAATCTTATCAAACAGTAGAGCTGAATTCTATGCTCTTAACTAAGCGCCGAAAAACTCTTAATTTCTGCTTTGGTTTATTGTTCGTTTAAATGGTCAAAAACAACTGTTTGGTTGCCACATGTATGCTCTGTCCTTTAAAATGATGAAATGAAGGAAAACAAGCTTCAATCCTTTGAACTTTATGATCACGCCTGAGAATAGCAAGACCATTAGTGTTGTCATAGTGGATCTGTTTCGTCAGTCGTGGATTCGAATCCCACCGAGGTCAGAGAGTTTTTCTCGTTCCTTTGTGTCGGTTTATGGGGTTCTTTGTTGATGCTGAAGATCAGCGAAACTTGGATAATATCCCGTTCCAGCGGTAAGCTCTCACTTAAATCTATATATGTTGTGTTTACACAGTATTCCACTGAAGGGCATTAGTACTCTATGGTCATCAGTAAAGTCAGGGCTTCAGGTTTAGGCAAGCGAACGGCGAATTTCGCCGGGCCTACAAGCAATTTTCTATCTCTTTTCGCCACTGAAATATTTTACAAAAATGGCAGTTTTGAAATTGATATGTTGATAAGATAAATAATTCATATGTTCATCTAAAATTTCCTTAATAGAGTTTCAATAATGTTGAAAAATCTTTCCATGACGTGATGTAAATCAGAGTTAGAATTGCCGTCACAAAGGTATGCATTATGAAAACACAGACATGTTTTATCACTACTTAAAAAGGTGCTTTTCAGTAACCTAACATAAAAGGCCGCCACGTGTTCAAGTTTCATTTCTAGTAGTGTTAGTGGATAATGTGAAATAGCTGGCGATTATGCAAGAGTCTCAAAGCCATGTACAACTACGGAGAGTTTTGAGCCAGATGGTACAAATTTTCTCCGCCTGAGCTTTTTTAAACCTGAAACTCTGAAGTACAGAGTTTTCAGCAGATAGAAGGTGGTTTTTCTGATGATATTTACTACAAAATAGTTTGAGTTTTGTCTCTTCTTTGCTGCATGCGTGAGTCCATTTGTTGGAATTCCTTTCCACAGCAGCACTGCCTTTCACGATTACACATCAATGTTTAGCCTAGATAGTCATTTTTTTAAAAAATTTGTCAGTAACTTAATTTTCATAACCAAAATAATGTAAACCAGATGTAAACAGAAGTCACTGTTACATACGAGAGGTATGAAAAATGCGTATATTTTAATATTTATAATACTGTATCTTTTATTACATTTCACCGCTGTATTGTAAATAGTTTTAAATTTAAGTAACCCCTATAAGTAATTGTCACTGCTAAAAGATTTACTTCATTACTAACTTTTATATATGTATGTATTACATGTACCTTGTTAAATATTTCTTCAATGACAGCGTTCTGAATCACGTTCCCGACATAAACTGTTGCCTGGAATCTCTTAGTCAGTGTCGTGGTGTGAAACAACAAGTAAATCTCTGCAGTAAAAGCGACGCAAGCACGTGGCTTCGATTCAGGTTCTGCAAGCACCAAACCCTGCAATATGAACGCACATTATAACATTTTTTAACTATATGCTCAGGTAGAATCCCAGTGCAACCTGATTGGCCTCTCTTGGATAAGGATGTTAAACCAAAGGCCCAGTCTCTCGTTCTCCTATCGGGGGACTCAAGAGAACTCACAACACTTGTCGATATAGAGAGTAGGGTGATCTCGGTGTCGTGGCCTGTCAACTATTATGTAACTGAGGGTAACTCTGAATAAATATTAATGCGAGACGTGTATAGCGGACTATCTTAGACCCTCAATACCAAAGTTCTCCGTATCACTTTGTAATAGATGCTGAAATGCCCTGATTGAAACACCTGTATACCTTTGTATATGTTTGTACGCTGAGAAAGCAGGATCACTGCTTTACCGTATTTTGTTTTCTTTTTTCAAGTCTCTAACAATATTTTTAAAAAAAACAATGTAACTTCAATTGTTCGGTGTTTACTGGGAAATCTTAGACATCGCTCACTACGGTACGATCGGTCCGTACGTCAAGCCCTCGGTCTCAGGTTCCTCAAGAAAGACCTCGTTATCGTTAAGCGAGTTATTTCTTAACAAAACAAAGCTGGTCTCAAGCCCCTGTAAAGGAGGCAAGTAAAAGCAAGGGACCAGTTACTCTCTCCCTCGTGAAAAAAAAAGCTTTTACAGAACCCACTTTAAGGATGAGGAATTCTTTTATTACCTGTTATGTATCACTGAAACCAGAGATGCCTTAAGATTCAGTTACCAAGCCGAACGTAGATGATGATTACGAACTGTGGCTTACTGTGCGCCTCGTCATGGTAGTGATTTTAAATTGAAATAATGAATTGCTGCGTCTCATATCAAGCCGGTTCAGCACCTACATGTTGTTAAATTCTCACAACTACAACCAATACTTCTCATATTACAAGGAGAATTTCCTTCTCATCTTCTGGCTTCAGGAGTAAGTAATGTTTGATTTATTCCAATTTTCTCACTGAAAGGGTTCACACTGAAAGTGAAAATGAAAAAGGCAACGTAGCTTACAAAGAGGGTCTCCACGCAGGATCAATGGAAAGAGGGATTGGGGTGACGCCAATCCCTAATCCTTGAGCACCACAGAGAGAGTCTGTTTGCCACCAAAGGGCAAATGTGGCATCTTACCCTTCTCAGCATAGACCTTTCCACGCCAGTGAGGGCAAGGGTTGCAGTGTTGCCAGCCCGAATAAGTCTGCAAGGTGTGCGGTTTCTTTTAAGAGATGTCACAGTAACATCCACAAAGTCGCCAGTGAATGTGGGACCGAGCAATAAATGATCACCTTCCCGTATCATCCCCCTGTTGAAAGTTATAATGTATTCACTTCAATAACAACACAATTATTTGATCTCCTTTGGCCCCCAAAGGAGATCAAATAATTGATTCCCATCTGGAGCTCGTTTTTTTTCCAAGCTACATGTCTCTGCACGATTACGTATTTGCTAACAACAATAACAACAAAAATAATATCAACAATGACAATAACAGTAACAAATAAAAATAATAATTATAACAAAGACTATATGACTAAAAGTGTAGTTTGAAGTCAATAAAGCAAACCCACATGGAATGCACAGTATAAACATTAAACTTTATTGTAATCACCTTGTAAGTCGACCACCGACAACAGGTCCTGTCCCTGGAACATTGAAGGTTTCATCAATCTGCAGTTAATGAGGGAAACAGTTATCACAGGATGCTCTCAGATAAGTACTACACATCTTAACTTACAACTTAAAAAAGTGAAAAAGACTTTACATACTCTGTAATTGTGAGAAGGAATAGTTTTGCCAAGATTTCACTTACAAACCATATCCAAAAAAATAATTGTCTATGAGACCAACTAGTGCTTCTGAGAAAGAAACATGCTCCTGTAAGCTGTAACACTCATTATTTTTCTTAATACCACATACACTACACATCAATAAATTGATAGTACAAGCAGCATGTGTAGGGGGTTGGGAGACCATGCTGTCCTGCAGTAAGGATCTGGTGTGAGCGGTATCATCTGTAGTGACACTGGTTAGGTAGCCTACAAACAGGCTCTCCTTTTCCTTTTCACACCCTCAACCCCTTCCCTCCAGGCCTAAGCCAGTTCCCTGACTTATTTTTGTCAGTTGTGCCTTAAGGTTTTTCCCAAGCTTGAAAGTGCCCCCCCCAAACAGGCTTCAACAATGGTTTTTGATCTGTTTGCATTCAAATCGTCTTCACAATAAAACAAAATCTTCTTTTTCGTTTGCTTTACTATGTTACTTTTGACAATGAGGACAAATAGTGGTCAATAAGTTCAGTTCCTTTCGCTTATTTTCTTGATTAGTACAATGTCACAGCAAATATGTATTAATAAAATTAAATATATTAGTTTTATATTCAAATTTTTTTTCACAGGACTTTCCTGCAAACCACTGAATACCTTATCATTTAGGTTAAAATAGCTCAGATCTAAGTGGCATTTTTATTATATTGAAACATAAATCACCAAACCTGGTACTCTGTTCTTTCTTGTGCCAGCTTCTCTTGGTCTACTATACTTTGCGATGGTGACAGAAGATTCAGGAACTTTCTTAGTAAATCCAGATTCTGCCCAGTCACATTTGACACAGTGAAGATTGGTGTTATTCTAGGAAACGAAAAGTTTTATTAAAATTGTTTAAGTGCATTATTTCAAAAACATCTACTCATTTTCCAGTTCATAAAAGAAGATCTCTTGTTGATTGTCAAAACTTCGTTAATAAAGCACATGATTAACAAACATTCTTTCAAGACTCTTTCAGTGATTAGAATTTGGATAAGAGTGATATCTTGTATCCCTGGGTGTCTAACATCAACCTTAACTCCAAATTACCTATAAGAGAGAATGCTAGTAAACACTAACATCTGCCTTGACATTAAAGTTTCATTCGAATGGCATATAACCTAAACATGGTGGCTTCAGATGATCATATATTTGGTTTTGACATTTAGAGTGAGGTCTATTTTTTTGGAAAAGTCTATCCAGATTCTGAATCCAAAAAGGGATTTTTCGTTTCTTTGGAAAAATAATAAGGGATTACAAATTTATTCACTGAATATATTCGTGACAAGGATTCAATGGACTAATCTGAATCTGGATTCTTAGGATTAATGGATTTTGAAATTTTTTAAAAAAATGTGGCAAGTGATCTTCCAGCTAGCGAGTATGCTAGTAAACACTAACATCTGCCTTGACATTAAAGTTTCATTCGAATGGTATATAACCTGGTGGCTCCAGATGATCATATATTTGGTTTTGACATTTAGAGTGGGATCTATTTTTTTGGAAAAGTCTATCCCGATTCTGTATCCTAAGAGAGATTTTTTGTTTCTTTGGTAAAATCAAAAAAAGGATTATCAATTAATTGAATACATCTGTGACAAGGATTGAATGGACTAACCTGAATCTGGATTCTTAGGATTAATGGATTTTGAATATTTCAAAAAAAAACGTGGCAAGTGGTTTTCGAGCTAAAATACTGTCTGCTGTCTGGATGGGAAAATCCATTTTTTGCATTTATTTTTCATTTCTTTTGCAGAAAGGAACCCACAATTAATCCCTTAAATTCTGATATTTTGCTTCTTTCACAAAACAGAATCCATGTGATCTCACACAATAACCCAATTTTTAATTTTGGCAAAGAACTGATATGCATCTAAAAAGTCATGTGTTGACTGGCATGTAATCATCACAGGAATTTACAATGTCCTTGTTTTCAAGAACCATCATGGAATCACAGTCATCACATGATTTCCAGTAATGACAAGAAATTATGGTCCTGCTACTACCATAGTTACTCCTGGCCAGTGATCTCTGGCTAGTTAAGTGAATAAGTCTCAACTGGAAGATAACATTTTTAACAATCTATATCAATTATGAAGAAAAAGCTCATAAAGCATCACAAGTCATTTTATTATCTTGTATTCACAGAAAACCCTTTTACCATTGGAGTCATGGGAGTCAAATTCAAAGTTGCTACTGCATCCACAGAGCTGCCGGAGGAAGCAGGAAAAGCAATGGAGATGAAAGATGATTGGCTGTGTTTTAAGACAAGACAAAAGGAGTGACTGCAATGACATGGATGCCCAAAGGGAAAAGGAAGAAAGGAACACCTAGAGTGACCTGGCGAAGAACTGCAGAGAGAGACAGAGGAGAGAAAGAAGAGAAAAATGGAAGCAATCGGTGAAGGTCTTGTGCACCACAAGGTATGTAGAATATAAGTGACTGCATCTGCAAAGTATACTTACTGGTCACTGCTAAAGTTAGCGGCAGCAACAATGACATCATCCTCACAGACCACAGGTAATGGTACCTTGTTACATCCAGGAGATTTTAAAATGCGTTGTAGGATCCTCTGGGTGTGCTGAACCACTGCTGGGTGGCATACATCAACTTTGGTGATTACAACAAAAGTTGGCACTTTCAATGCCATAGCCAGTCCAAGATGCTCTTTTGTTGTGCCAACTAAAAACAGAATGGGAATAATCATATGAAAACTTAATTGAACCTGAAAAACACAATCAAATAACATATAGTTTCTAGTATATAGTTAGAAGTTACCTTTTTTGAGGATGTTTTGGTATCATCTAATCACACAAGTAAAATGGTGCATTCATATAACACCATTTCTGTATCAATGCTCACTGATCAGTTTCTCCCCAGCAGACCAGAAGGCACCTCAGGTAGTCACTTTAAAGCAGTCCCTGTATGCTGGGACTCATTACTACTGACCCCAAAAGGTAGGAAAGCTGAGTGAACTTTGGTGGAAAAAACAGACAATCACCCTTGCTGTAGATTAATCAAGGAAGTATTACACTCGTATTGATTTCCCTTTGAACCCAACGGGTGTGTGTGCCCATACCCTGCACTAACAGAAACCTGTGCTACTTGTTCATACAGCATGGGGCAAGGCTGTAAGAAGTATAAACAGTATTTTAACATTTTTTATGTAAGGAAAGTGAATTAAGTGAATTCAGTATGTGGTTTTATGGATCTTTTTAACATAATTTTGATGAAATTCTTTTGCCAAAGTCAAGAGATAAAGTTATTATTATTATAATCATTATTATTATTACTATTACTTTATTATTAAACAAGGTCTTATCACTGTCCAAAACCCTCTGTTCTCTCTGAGCTTAATAGGGCATAACTGCACATTTTTGTTATCATAATTAATACCATAGAAGTTATTTAGATTCAAGGCTTAATAAATGAAATATAAATTCTATCAATTGCCTTACCGATGCCTGCATTAGCACTGATGACCAAGACAGCAAAATCAGGAGCATGGCCAGTCAAGCCAAATATGGTTGTCTTTAGGTACTTATGATGACCTGCAAGGTCAATGAAGGTGATGATCTTCGAGGATTGTTCACAGATATCCTCTGTGGTTCTTGACTCACTGTAGTTGATGACCTGCGGCATAAACAAACTTGTTAAAAACAGAAACCACTACACAAGTGAAATATCTTCTGAATAAAACCATTGTTTACTTAATAATTTTTTAAAAAAATCACCTTAAGTTATCTACAATAACTGGATCTCTATTAGTCAATGAAGCTGTTTTCATGATAAAAAGGATTATTGATGTCATTTGCTTCCATTCAGCTCGTGATCCAAACCTTTTCTCGTGCCAAGTATTTCCAACAGGGTATGGAAACATGGAAGATATCTTCTAAAGCTTAAATATCAACTTCATAATAGGTATTTATTAACTAAAAGTATCTACAGTAGTTAACGTTTGTTTCTAATCAGAAAAATAGTAAATGGATGATTGCCAGCAGCAGTATTGCTTGCCAGATTTGGAGATGATATCACTTAATTAGTATCTACCCGATAATTTCCATTGGATGCGAAGTCTGCCCTCAAAATAAAATGGTTGACAAATTTCAAGAGACGAGCCGTGACTATGAAAATATAAACTAATATGTTTCATTTCATATGTTCCAGTTTTTAGTCACATGTTTTGTTACACAATTGATATTATGAACAAAACTCTTGAGACTTAAGTGAGATTCTGATCCACAGTAGTATTTTAAGAAACTTACTTTGCCAATTTAAGAGTTCTTATGTTGTAGCTTATTAACAAATTAGATAATCTGAAGTAGTAAAACTGCTGTTCTCAGTCACACGCAGTAGAAGAGAAATGCAAAAGACAACTATTTTTTTCTAATGTCTATGAGTATGATTAAAACCTAAGTTAAGTCTTTTCCTTCAGAAACTCTCAAAGCAAAGAAATTACATAAAACCTAGTCATATGTAACTACAAGTCAGACAAATATTGAAGCTGCACACAGCACTCCCCTTTTGATAAAAACTGCTAGTTTTAAAACTATTTTCATGGTAATAGAGATTGTATATAGAATTAAAACATAACATCTTACACCATTACACGTTACTATTAGGCATCATATATGGTTACAGTAGGACCCAGATAATAGGGTCACCTATGGGCCAGAAAAAATTGGCTACAATAACGAGGTTTTTTTATGTAAAAAAGTATGGCCATTCGACTGGCCGGCCAAACAAAAAAGTGACCAATATAAAAGGTGGCTGTAAGGCATGGTTCCACTGTTTTAATAACCCTGTTGAAGAGAGTCCTGATATCACTAATGCTCTCCTTATGCTATTTATTTAAGGATCATGAGGCAACACATCTTAAAACTGGCAATCTTGTTGACCGCTTGAATGCAGTTCTTTTTTCTAAAAAAAACCTCAAATCAATGACCTTCTGCTATTTACTCAATTTTGGCCAAGATGATGGGTAATCTAAACAAAAACTTAATAACCAATCATTGCTTTCCTTGATAGGATGGGAGGAATTGAATAGTCATTATTTGAAAAGTGTTGTGCACATGGGCATGGTAGCTAACCTCGCCTTTGCTGTTAAAACCTAAGATCTCATGACTTATGCATGACGTTCTCCCTGACTGTATCTCATGTAGGTGTCTAAACAGGTTCAGTCTTGCTCTGCCTCTTCCATTGTCCAGTTCATCGTGTGTTAGTACGCCCAGTAAGGTACTTTTACCTGCATCCACGTTACCAAGAACAGCAAGCCGAATGTCCAGGAACTATAAGAGTTCACAAAAGAAAAAAGGGTGTAATTAAATGCTTGTGTTAGAGCAACAAATGTCATGAAGTGAACCACCACAATCTTCTTAGTCAAAGCAAGAGACAAAAAGAATTTATTTTCATTATTTTTCCCACATTTTTTCTTGACATGCAGTTACTGTTGCCCCCAAAAATGCTAGTCTAGACCAAGCCATTATGTAAAATTAATGCTATTAAGTACTAGCTGGAGTGCAGCCGAAATATTTGATAAAAACAATGTTAAATATCAGTCTTCTTGTATGTCTCTTTATAATCAAATTATATGCCCATGTCAACATTTCTATAAGGTACTAACATTTAATCAGATATTACAGATAATACAAGTAAAAAACCAAGAGAAAAAATATGTCTTTGTGAACATTTTAAAAGGTAAAAGTGAGATGAGGTCTGTTTAATGTATGTTTTGAAAGAAGCTAAGATTGAGGATTAGGAGATTTTTCTTATTTTGTTATGTCTTGACCAGTTGCATCAGGACAAACAAAAATTCCTAATTCAATGTTATTGGTAATTCCAAATTTACAAGTAAGATATGATCGATTTGTATTTGCCAGACGGGAATGTCTGGTATAGTGAGCAAGGATAACTCAATTGCAGTCTTCAACATTGTCTGAACCTGCAGTGCAACCTTACCTGCTGATCAGCAGCTACTCTTCTGACCAGAACTTCAGCAACTTGCTTAGGTGGGTTTCCCTCTTCACTATCAACAAGCCTGTGTCTCAACATTGTTGTGTGTGCACCCAGCTTTGATGCCATCGTATCGAGAGTGTTCAGGGATGAATGCAGCTCGTCTTCTGATAATCCAACCATGACCCCATTATCCTCCACACCAATCTCATAAATGGCCTCGCCTTGCCCTTCCTGAAGTCTCCATTTCATTTGAGTCACTAAATGCTCTAGTCTGGTTGAAGAGGGATTCACCAGTTTTAACTTAAACAGAAAACAAAATAAGATTTTATGAACATGAAAAATCTGACATGCAAAAAAGGTATTGTCTTGAACATAATTAATGTTTGATAACAAGATGCTCACATTTCACTACTCTAGGGTACTTTTATCAACTTTAAAGATTTTCTTACTAATTATAAACTTAAAGTTGAACAGCTGTATCTTTATTAGAACCCAGGGTTCTCAAAATGTCCCAGAGGAGAAGGTTAACGCTTCAACATAAGCAAATGGATTCCAAAGGGGCAAGACTAACTGTAATACTGTTATTTATATACTATATACTAAGGGTTCCTGAGGCAGGCAGTGTCTTATAAACTCCACATCAAAGTGCCCTCAAACTGAAAGTAACCAAATTCAACAAACAAAGCTAAAATTTGTGTTCAATTTCATAACTAAAACTGACTTCTTCAACAGAATCATGATAATTCTTGTTTAACATGTGGAAGCTTATAGTTGGAAGTGGTTTTACAACTTTTAGAGGCATCAGTGGTGCTTCATTCTGCCACCAGCCAACTACCACGATTGAACTAGAAAGACTCTGGCTACCAGTTTGCTCCTGTATATGGACTTGAAACCATGTTGTCTTGTCTGGACAACAAAACCATACTACACAATTGTCGAAGGCTTCTGAATGGAAACCAAAGCTTTGATAAAACTTTCAGCAATTACTGGTGTTAAAAAGTCAGAAAAATTTGTATTATTAATAACAGGGTTTGTACTGTTTTGACTATCTGAAGTTCCATGACTTTCCTCAACTTTCCATGACCTACTTATTTCTTATAATAATAATAATAATAATAATAATAATAATAATAATAATAATGGTAATAATAAAAGGT